>UESW01004023.1:837045-944673 GCA_900491605.1 Calamus simplicifolius
GTGGCCGGAGAAGACGGCAGCAGGTTAAAAAAAAAAAAACATAAAAAAAATTTTTTTTTTTTGGATTTTTGGGCCTAACCTTTGTGGGTAGCCGGAGTAGGAGGAGATCCTCGGGGGGGCTGGGCGTCGGAGGAGATCGCCGGCGTTTCGGGGCGGCTGGGAGTCACGGCGGCGGCGGCTAGGTCAGACCGGAAGGAGGAAAGAAGAAAGGGGGCGGCTTAAATACAGGCAATTAGCGACGCCAATTTGGCGTCGCTAATTGCGTCGCAATAAATTTTTTTTTTTTTTTAGCGACGCACGTGGGCGTCGCTAATCCATCATTAATAAATGTAAAAAATACTTTTATGAAAATATAGCGACGCCAATAATGCGTCGCTAACGCGTCGCTAACTTGGCGCCATACCCTGGCGGGAAAATAATTTTATTTTCTAATAATTGCGTCGCTAAGGCGTCGCAATATTTTTTTAATATTTAAATTGATTAATAAAAACTTATTACATATATTGCGACGCAATAAGTGCGTCGCAATTATTTTTAAAATATTTTTAAATGAAAATATTTAAATTTATTATAATAATTGCGACGACAAATTGCGTCGCAAATATTTTTTAATATTTTAATCAGTTATATGTATTCTATTAATATTGCGACACATATATTTTTGTCGCAATATTTTTATATTTTTTTAAAGTGTGTCGCTAAGGCGTCGCAAGCTATTTGTTAATATTTATAAATGATTATATTTATAATTAATGTTAATAATTACGACGATAAATGGCATCACAATTTATTCTATAAAATTTTTAATGATCCCGATCGGCCACGACCTATCTCGGACAGTTGCAATCCGTCAGAGATCGGCGACGATCCGACGGTAGCAATCGATCCAAGCCCTGATCCCGATCGGCCACGACCGATCTCGAACAGTTGCATCCGTCCGAGATCGGCGATGATCCGACGGTTGCGATCGATCCAAGCCCTGATCCCGATCGGCCACGACCGATCTCGGACCGTGGCGATCCATCCGAGATCGGTGACGATCCAACGGTTGCGATCGATCCAAGCCCTGATCCCGATCGGCGACGATCGATCACGGACCGCGGCAATCGGTCCGATCGGCAAAGATCCGATGGTTGCGATCGATCCAAGCCGTGATCCCGATTGGCCACGACCAATCTCGGACAGTTGCAATCCGTCCGAGATAGGCGATGATCCGACGTTGCGATCGATCCAAGCCCTGATCCCGATCGGCCACGACCTATCTCGGACAGTTGCAATCCGTCCGAGATCGGCGACGATCCGACGGTTGCGATCGATCTAAGCCCTGATCCTGATCGGGCCACGACCGATCTCGGACCGTGGCGATCCGTCCGAGATCGGTGATGATCCAACGGTTGCGATCGATCCAAGCCCTGATCCCGATCGGCGACGACCGATCGCGGACCGCGGCAATCGGTCCGATCGGCAAAGATCCGACGGTTGCGATCGATCCAAGCCGTGATTCCGATCGGCCACGACCTATCTCGGACAGTTGCAATCCGTCCGAGTTCGGCGACGATCCGACGGTTGCGATCGATCCAAGCCCTGATCCCGATCGGCCACGACCTATCTCGGACAGTGCAATCCGTCCGAGATCGGCGACGATCTGACGGTTGCGATCGATCCAAGCCCTGATCCCGATCGTCCATGATCGATCTCGGACCGTGGCGATCCGTCCGAGATCGATGACGATCCAACGGTTGCGATCGATCTAAGCCCTGATCCCGATCGGCGATGACCGATCGCGGACCGCGGCAATCGGTCCGATCGGCAAAGATCCGACGGTTGCGATCGATCCAAGCCGTGATCCCGATCGGCCACGACCTATCTCGGACAGTTGCAATCCGTTCGAGATCAGCGATGATCCGACGGTTGCGATCGATCCAAGCCCTGATCCCGATCGGCCACGACCGATCTCGGACCGTGGTGATCCGTCCGAGATCGGTGACGATCCAACGGTTGCGATCGATCCAAGCCCTGATCCCGATCGGCAACGACCGATCGCGGACCGTGGCAATCGGTCCGATCGGCAAAGATACGACGGTTGCGATCGATCCAAGCCGTGATCCCGATCGGCCACGACCTATCTCGGACAGTTGTCATCCGTCCGAGATCGGCGATGATCCGACGGTTGCGATCGATCCAAGCCCTGATCCCGATCGGCCACGACCGATCTCGGACCGTGGCGATTCGTCCGAGATCGGTGACGATCCACGGTTGCGATCATCCAAGCCCTGATCCCGATCGGCGATGACCGACCGCGGACCGTGGCAATCGGTTCGATCGGCAAAGATTCGACGGTTGCGATCGATCCAAGCCGTGATCCCGATCGGCCACGACCTATCTCGGACAGTTGCCATCCGTCCGAGATCGGCGACGATCCGACGGTTGCGATCGATCCAAGCCCTGATCCCGATCGGCGACGACCGATCTCGGACCGCGGCAATCCGTCCGAGAATGGCAACGATCTGACGGTTGTGATCGATCCAAGCCGTGATCCCGATCGGCCACGACCTATCTCGGACAGCTGCAATCCGTCCGAGATCGGCGACGATCCGACGGTTACGATCGATCCAAGCCCTGATCCTGATCGGCCACGATCGATCTCGGACCGTGGCGATCCGTCCGAGATCGGTGACGATCCAACGGTTGCAATCGATCCAAGCCTTGATCCCGATCGGTGACAACCGATCGCGGACCGCGGCAATCGGTCCGATCGGCAAGATCCGACGGTTGCGATCGATCCAAGCCATGATCCTGATCGGCCAGGACCTATCTCGGACAGTTGCAATCCGTCCGAGATCGGCGACGATCCGACGGTTGCGATCGATCCAAGCCCTGATCCCGATCGGCCACGACCGATCTCGAAACGTGGCGATCGGCCGATCGGCGACGATCCGAGGGTTGCGATCGATCCAAGCCCTTATTCCGATCGGTCACGATCGATTTTGGACCGATCGCTATTAACATAATTAATTTTTTAAATATATTACGACGCAAAGGGTTGCATCATATTTTTTTAATATGATAATTATAATATATAAAAAATTAACTTTAATTCTAATAATTACGATGCAACAAGTACATCGCTATATTAAAACATAATTTTTCTAATTAATTTTTGGCTTATTACATCGCTAATGCGTCGCTATTTAACATAATTAATTTTTTAAAAACATTGCAACTCACTGTGTTACGTCGTAATTATTTTTCTCATATTTATAATTTATAAATTTAATTTTATTTAAAATAATTGCGATGCAGTTATTGCATCGCTAAATTAAAAAATAATTTTAATTTATTTTCTGGTTTATTGCGCTAATGCCTATTTAAAATATTTAATTTTTTTCAAAATATGCGACGCACTGGGTGGCATCGCAATATTTTTAAAAATATTAATACTATAAAAAATATAATTCCATTTAAATTATTTGCGACGCAATTGTTGCGTCGCTAAATTAAAAATAATTTTTCTATTTTTCTAGTTTATTGCGTCGCTAAGGCGTCGCTATTTAAATATTTAATTCTTTTCAAAATATTGCGACGCACTGGGTGGCGTCGCAATATTTTTAAAATATTAATACTATAAAAAATATAATTCCATTTAAATTATTTGTGACGCATTTGTTGCGTCGCTAAATTAAAAATAAATTTTCTTATTTTCTAGTTTATGCGTCGCTAATGCGTCGCTATTTAAAATATTTAATTTTTTAAAAATATTGCGACGCACTGTGATGCGTCGCAATATTTTTTTTGATAATTAAATTTTATAAAATTTAATTTCATTCAATTATTTGCGACGCAATTGGTGCGTCGCTAAATTAAAATTTTTTTTTAATTATCTATTTTATTGCGTCGCTAATGCGTCGCTATTTAAAATATTTAATTCTGTTAAAAACATTGCGACGCAAATATTGCGTCGCAATATTTTCATTGATATTTATATTTCATAAAAAATTAATTTAAAAATATTGCGATGCAATATTGCATCGCAATATTAAAAATTTAATTTTTTTTGATTTTTTGGTTAATTGAGTCGCTAATGAGTCGCTAATGCGTCGCAATATTTTGTTGTCACAGAGGCATCGCAAAGTGGTCGCAATTTAGCGACGCAATTATGCGTCGCTAAATTTGCGTCGCTATTTCAGTATTTTCTGTAGTGTACTATAGAGCGGATCAGACTGACTCTATGTGTTCCCTCTTCTTAGATGATCTTCGGAAGGCCTCTCAGTATAAATGTGCCCTTTGGGCGGCTATGGCTTATCAGATCTAGTTGTCTAGGAGCCAGATTATCTTTACAGATGACAGTACTTCTTTTCACAGGATCATTAGGAAAATTAGATCCCTGGTGACTGATTGTGCTCGTGGATCCCATTCAGGTGGTTTTGACTCTTCTGGCCTCTGGGGTTCCCCTGCTGCTTCGGCAGCGAACCGGCACTCGGTTTTCATCTCTTGGGAGCCCCCTCCTCCAGGGTTTATCAAAATCAACTTTGATGGTAGTGTCCGCGGGAGATCAGCTGGATCAGCCTTTGTCATCCGTGGGCCGGATGGTGATTTATTGGCCGCTAGTGGGCTTGGTACTCTGGATTCCTCAGTTTCGATATATGAGCTCTATGCTGCTTGGCAGGGAATCAAATATGCGGTTCGGTCTCTTCATGCTCATAACCTTATTATTGAGGGCAATTCCTTGACTGTGATTCGATGGCTGCAGAGGGACCAGGGCTCCCTTGCCCCTGGCATTCCGATCTTACAGGACATCTGGACCATTCTGAGGGAGGCCCATGCTGTCCTAATTCGTCATGCTTATCGGGAAGCAAATACGGCAGCCGACTGGGTTGCTGCATCATTGGCTCACCATTCGGGTTTTTGGAGGTGGAGACATGGTGATCCCTTGCCTTTTATTTTTAACAAATTTTATATTCTGATGTTCAAGGGCTGATTTGTACCCGTATTATATGATCGTCCGGTTGTACCAAAAAAAAAAAAAAAACCAATTATAACATAGCATTCCGCCATTTGCCTGTAAACTATATACGATGCACAATGCCAATGGTCGAGGCGAAGGGCCATGCGCCCTGTAGATATGAACTGAAGGGCCAATAAATAAATAAAACCGCAGCAAAAAGGCTATTCAAAGCTATCATGTCTGGTTGGACCATGCTGACCCGACCTTAAGCCAAGAATAATCAATCCAAACTTGGTCTCGTGACGATATCCAAGGATCTGGGCCTAGTCCAACCTAACTCAAACCCTAGTTATAAATTATAGTTGTAATATATACAATATATATGTATTTCTTAACAAAAAGTTGAATGTGGTTAAATGATTAAAACTTTGGCTACTTACTATTAGCATAGTCATTATGGAAATTATAATAAAATAAGTATCAAACAATGAATGTTGTTTAGAGAGCCTAGGTTTAATTCCTAGTTATCATATTTCAAAACATTTCAATGTTAGTTAATTATAGTGCATAGGTCGACCTATCATTCCCTTAAAGAACATTAATAAATAGTAAAAAATAATATGAGCCGTATTTTCATTGAAAATGAGTCATGGCAATAATCATCATTCATGAGCAATTATTTTTAAAAACTATAAATTTGTCTCATGTATATATAGTAAAGTATTTAGAGACACACTTGAAACTATTATAATAGATTGACTATGCCTCACTATTAACAAAAAGTCATGTAACCCATGCCCACCCCTAACCCTAGCCAAAACTTTTTTCAGGCTTCAGACTAAGGTCAGGCCTAAATTTTCATTCAAAAAGGAAAAGCTTTGTGCATCGGATGCGGTGCAGGTTGCACGCACCGCACCCGGCGATTAGTGCGCAGCTCGTGCGCATCGCATGTCAAAGGCAAAAATGTCTTTTGGCCGTTAGCACGCGTGCGTGCAAGCGCAGTGCGCCAATCGCTGTGCATGATGTAGCTCTTGTTGTACTGCACCTGATGTAACAAGACTTTTTTATTCAAAAATTAGGCCCACGCATGATCTGGACCTAATTTTATGTCTAAGCCCAAGCCCAGGTCTGGGCCAAAACCCAATCGGGCAAACCCACAACCATCCATTGAAGTCAAAAATTAGACTAATGGAGTTGATTTTTAATTTTAAAGTGCTCGCATAAAAACAAGAAATATTTAAAATAATTATATTTAATTACTTTAAAATTTTGCTATAATATAGGCAACTATTCTCACCCAATTACTTTAAATGAGTTTTATCCAGTGATCGGATCTCTACTTCACTATTAACAAAATACTATAGAGGTATGATCGGATCTCTACTTTACTTAACAGCAAGTAGACCAGATATCATGTTTGTTGTTTGTCTATGTGCTATATTTCAATCAGAACCTAAAGAATCTCACTTGATTGCTGTGAAAAGAATTTTAAGATATCTAAGTTGAACTAAAATGTAGGATTATGGTATTCTAGAGACTCAACACTAAACTTAATTGCATATTCTGACTCTGACTATGCTAGATGTAAACTAGATAGGAAAAGTACAAGTGGTACATGTCAATTCTTAGGAAGTAACTTAATCTTTTGGTTTAGCAAAAAATAAAATTTGGTGCATTATCTACTGCTAAAGCAGAATATGTTGCAGCTGGAAGTTGCTGTGCTCAAATCCTTTGGATTAAGCGACAACTTGAAGATTATGACATAACACTTAATAAAATTTTAGTTAGATTATGACATAACAACCTCCACTCTATTCATCTAGAAAGCCTGCGTCTCGCTAACTCCAGCCTCCTAGCAAGATGATAAGAGGCGTTGCCACGCATAGTCAGCTGCCATACCTGGGATATAATAGATCGAGCAGAAGGTAGGAAGTCCAAAACTGCTCAAATCTAAACAGTCTTTGCTGCTGAAAATTGACCTCTGTGGATATCAAGATGGGGCAATGATCAGAAAAATCCTGGGAAGGTGAGTAACAGTAACAGAAGGATGCTTATGAAGCCATAGGGCATTGGCCATAGCCCTATCTGGATACTTTGCATCACTAACAACGAACAACTTGTCTGACAGCAATTTTTAACATAGAAAAATCAGCAACAAGCCATTCCTTCTCGCAGTTGATTTGTTTCCTGGAATTTAAGAATATGTTTAAATATATGAAAAACTACTTGAAAAATTATTATTGTTTAGAAAAAAAACCTAATTATTAATTTATTTATTTTATTATAAAAATAATAAATTTGCAAACTATAATTAAATTTTCCTTAAAGAAATCGCCTTTCCTTTCATTTATTTTTTTTAAATTTATTTTCATAACTTTCCTGAATGCTAATAATACCCAAGAGACTATCAAATCAAGAAACGCATACAAACTAAGGGATCATTCCAGGATTGAGCCTTGCATCACCTCCATTTGACGACTGACTTTATGGAAATTAAAGAATTTTCTGGGCAGTTATCTAAGACTAGAGAGTTTCCAATAGGTTGGAAAGTTTAGATTCACATAATGGAAAGGCAAAGTGCTGATAATGCCTAAAAAAGTGCTGGCAATGCAGAGAAAATCACTACATAGACGAAACACATTGCGGATACAAGATGCTATTGGCAAGGCCATTCCATGGTAAACATTTTTTTAAAGATAAAATTTAGGCCTGACCTTGGCCTGAAGCCTGAAAAAGTTTTGGGCTAGGGTTAGGGGTGGCCATGGGTTACATGACTTTTTGTTAATAGTGAGGCATAGTCAATCTATTATATAGTTTCAAGTGTCTCTAAATATTTTACTATATATACATGAGACAAATTTATAGTTTTTAAAAATAATTGCTCATGAATGATGATATTATTGCCATGACTCATTTTCAATGAAATACGGCTCATATTATTTTTAACTATTTATTAATGTTCTTTAAGGGAATGATAGGTCGACCTATGCACTATAATTAACTAACATTGAATGTTTTGAAATATGATAACTAGGAATTAAACCTAGGCTCTCTAAACAACATTCATTGTTTGATACTTATTTTATTATAATTTCCATCATGACTATGCTAATAGTAAGTAGCTAAAGTTTTAATCATTTAACACATTCAACTTTTTGTTAAGAAATACATATATATATATATATATATATATATATATATATATATATATATATATATATATATATATATATATATATATATTGAATATATTATACAAGTATAATTTATAACTAGGGTTTGAGTTAGGTTGGACTAGGCCCAGATCCTTGGATATTGTCACGAGACCAAGTTGGATTGATTATTCTTGGCTTAAGGTCGGGTCAGCATGGTCCAACCAGACATGATAGCTTTGAATAGCCTTTTTGCTGCGGTTTTATTTATTTATTGGCCCTTCAGTTCATATCTACGGGGCGCGTGGCCCTTCGCCTCGACCATTGGCATTGTGCATCGTATATACTTTACAGGCAAATGGCGGAATGCTATGTTATGATTGGTTTATCAACGCCATTACTCACCCCTCTCTCGTCCCTTTTCAAATTAATAAATCAAGGCGCACGAGCCTCTTCGATTATTAACAACTTCAAGTTCGTGGTCCAAGTTAGATGCATTGTAACGCACCGTCAAAGAAACGAGAGCCAAAGGAAGCTACGTAAAAAGCCCACAGGTAGACAAAACGACACGAAACTGAACAAGAGCAATGGAAAGACGGCGGAGACCGAAGGAGTGAATAAATCAATAACACGTAGTTAATGCAGATCCCACACGTGCGTGCACAAAATCCCTTTCTTTAGGGAGCTTCTCTTGGCACCGCCAAAATTACTCAGTACAACACTCTTTTCCTCCCTTTTTTTTAAATTAACTTTCTAAACTATCCTTATCCTTCTCTCTCCACCCTTCGGTCCGTCTCATCTCATCTCTCGTCTCATCTCCTCTCTTTTCCTCCCCCGCATCAGCCCCATCGGTCACTCCTCGGCATCCGCTCCCCTAGCACCGACTTTCTCTCGGCACGTCTCCTTCCTTCTTGATAAGGGAGGAAAGAAAACAATGCCAAATGGGGCCAATGCCGAGGAGTGGAAGAAGACGGAAATCGAAAAGGAGTTGAGGGATGGTGAGGAGAAGGAAAGAAAGGAAACGAGGGTGGGAGAGCGATGCTGGAAAGAAAAGAGGAGAGTGGAGGGGCACCGATGCCGGAAAGGGAAGGGAGGAGATGGTGAGGGAGGTGCGCAGAGAAAGGATAAGGGTAATTTAGAAATTTATTTTTTTTAAAAAAAATAAGAGGGGTGTATTAAGTAATTTTTACGGTGTAAATAGATCTCCCCTTTCTTAATTTCACTCGGAGCTCAAGTTTTACTATAAAATTTTTTTTATTGTGAGAGAAAAATGGATCGTACCATTTTTTTAAATAACTTATCTCATGTTTTCATTGTCATGTTACTAAAATGCTGTATAAATTTTAAAAATAATTAATTAAAAATATATTAAGTTAAATAATAAATTTATGTATTTTATACATTTTAATTGAATATAAAACTTTAAAAGATAAAATGAGAGAAAATAAATTATGATGATTTGGACATATAAAACCAAAACCCATTGGATGCTCCAAAGAGTGATCTTTTAACAATCCGGATCGTAGAGATAGAAGTAGACCTAAACTAATATATGAATAAAAATAATTAAAAATGATATAATTATTTGTAATTTGAATATCGACTTAGTCCTTTATAAATAGCGAAGAGTTGAGAAAAAAAAATTAATACTCAAACTATTTTAGGGGGCTAGTTTTTAAAAAATATTTTTAATAACTTTCTAACATCAGGAAGGCTTTTAAAATATAATTTTGATTCTCAAACTTTTGCTTAAAAGTCATTTTGTTATCAATCCATAGGATCAAGTTAGGCGACATTTCAATTATTTTATTAATTTTAATTTATTTATAAATCAATAAGTCATAAATATAATATATTTAAAATATAAAAAAATTAAAATATAATAATTAAATATTTAAAGATTAAAAAAATTTAAGCTAAAATTAGATAATTAAAAATATATTTTAGCTTTTGTATTTCACTTCTCTTTCTTATTGTGTTCTTTTATATAGTAGTTTGTTGCTTTCATTTTATCTTTCTAAAATCATTTCTATGAGCCTAAAATTTTGCTTTTCTGCGATGATGTAATATGCTTTATCACATTTTTATCCTCTTAAAAATTTTTTTAAAATCTAATTTATTATAAAGACATAGATGGTAAAAATTATTTCACAATGTATGCACATCTCTTTTTTTAAAAAAGATAAGGATAATATTTATTGATCATGATTTTTTTATAATATCTGATAATTAACCATTAATAACATTCATCTTCACATTTATTTTTATATATAGGAGAAAATAATATTTATTTATCATTAATTGCATGAGATTTCTTTTGGATATCCTAAATTTAATTGAGATTTGCTAGCATGTTTTGGATAGATACACTTCTCTTGGTATTTACTTTTGGTAGTATTGTAATTTTAAATGGACTGGGTTAATTCGCAACAGGTATTATTCTCATAAATCTTGAACAAAGTTTTTTTTCTTTTTTTTTTTTTGTACAAATGAGCGATCACACCACTCTGGCGCAGTCAAACCGAAAGATTAGAGTACATAATTTGTTGCAAGATAACAGGGCAGGGGTCACCAACATGCCAACCCCACTACAGAGTGTCGAGCAGCAGTAGATGCAACCCAGTCTACCGCAGCGTTGGCTTTCCGGTAAATATGGCGGATCAGTGGCGCACAGGTAGATAGAGAAAGCTCAAATATCATAGATCAAGGGATTGTGAGGGGAGCAAAGGTCGACATCCTGTCTAATCCAACG
Organism: Calamus simplicifolius; assembly: GCA_900491605.1. NCBI lineage: Eukaryota > Viridiplantae > Streptophyta > Magnoliopsida > Arecales > Arecaceae > Calamus > Calamus simplicifolius. The sequence goes on from UESW01004023.1 coordinate 847,895, forward strand.
GACAACCGTAAGCGAATCTCCCTCAATGACCAACCGACGAGAGCCTAACTGACGAACCGCATAGGTGATACCAGCCCATGCAGCCTGAAGCTCAGCCATAGGGACCGAAGTATCAAGGGAGCCATGACCACCCGCTGCGAGCAGCATTCCCTCTGGCCCCCGAATAACAAACTCGGATCCAGCATGACGACCCGATACACAACCATCAAAAGTTCACTTTGACATAATCCGGGGGTGGGGGCTCCCAAGAGACAAAGACCAGTACGGTGCACTGCCGAAGCAGCAGGGGAGTCCTAGTGGCCGGGTCTGACAGAGTGAATACCAGAAATAGAGTGGAAGTACTCCATAGCGAGGGAGACAGCAGTATGGGAGATCACCTGAGGCGAGATCGACTCCTCCGCAAAGACAAGCTGGTTCCGGGTCAGCCAAATGTGATAAGCCATATAAGCAAAAAGGATACCCTGAGAGCGAGGATCACGCTGGGCCGACAACTGAATGGCATGCAGAAATGAAAGCCGAGTAGGACCCTCGTTCAACATCCACGGGAAAAAATGAAGCTGCTGCCAAATCCGGGACGCACGAGAACATGTGAATAATACATGCTCAACTGTCTCATTCTGAAGCGCACATATCGGACAAAGAGGCAAAATGGGGAGACCGCGGCCAGCCAAGAGAGAACAAGTAGGAAGATGGTCCCAGACAATCTTCCACAAAAAGAGTCTGATTCTGGGGTGGATGGGCATACGCCAGATCCAAGCAACATCACCCAGCCCCGATGTCTGAGGTCGAAAGCGACCAACAAGATCTCTAGAAGGGGCACAAGGAAGGCAGGAACGATGCCACAGCTTGGTATCATAAACAGTAGAGGAAGCGAGAGGGATGGCAAGGATCCTATGCGCAAGCTTAGGTCCAAATAGCCGAGACACCGAAAGGGCATGCCAAATAGGACGATCCTGGAAATCAAAGCTGAAATTGGCATTGAGGGACCAACATCAGAGCTGAGGAAGGTCGGCCAGCGGGAAAGAGGAAGATCAGCTATCCAAGTATCATGAGTAATATCAACAGATCTTCCATCCCCAATCATCCAATGGATAAATAAAGTTTATTCATTATACGAGTTTATTATTCTGAGCACTAATCCAATTCACATACCGTTTATACAATGGCAGGGGCATGTACGTGAATTCCTCAAAGTCGGCGCAGCGGCACGATCGATGCGGGTGAGAAACCGCACTTACACCCTCGCTGTCGGCCCCACCACCGGACCCATGGGGCATGACGAAAAGGAGAGGTGGGTCACGAGCCGTGAGCATCCCAGTTTATTTTTGTGGTCGATTATGAGGTCTCCCTCACGAAGAGAAACCTTGGCCTTGACGTTGATGAAAAAATCTATGCCAACACGAGATTGTCGAGTGGCAGAACCTTCATGCTACAACACCCTCCCCATGAGCCCACCTCTAATGTGGCCTCTGCTTGACCTAAAGACTCTATCTTCTCGAGTTTACGAGCTTCACCTGATAAGGCTTGGAAAGCGCTCCTAAACCCAATATGTGTGCCGCTCCCTAACTCACGAAACTGTGCATCGCGCTGGTGTCAACCAAGGCCCGTATTGTCCTTCTGTTGACCCGAGCCCTTACATGCATCAGTCCTTGGCTTTGCTCCATCACGGTCAAGGTTCTGATTGTTATTAGTGGGGATAACCTTACTTCCTCTGAACTCTCAGATGCCTTGTCTTCTTGGTTGGTAACGGCGGCTACTATCGTCACTTTCCTTAGACACTCTCGTGCCAAATACGGTCCTCCGCATATGAAGCATTATGCAAAATTTGCTCGAGTCTTCGGTTTTGTTGCTGCATGCTGATATATCCTTTTTCTTGCCTGCTCGATCCCGCGGTGGTGATACACTCTTGCGATTGTCCTTGCTTTGGCTACCACTATCCAAAGTTGTACTGCTACGAAAGTCCACCAGTGCCTCTACTGCTGCGAAGGCTAAAGGAATATCCCTCACATTCTTCCTGCGAAGCTTATCGTCCTCCGACATGTTGGACACCTCCAAAAGTAGCGTGCTGAATGTGCCATGTACTCTTGGATGCTCCCTATCTATCGCAGCCTTTGCAAGTTCTCTAGAGCAACCCAACTCACATTGCTCGGCAGGAACTGACCCTTCAGCTCCCTCTTAAAGACCTTCCATACCTCAATCCTAGGATGCCCCGGTCATTCTCGGCCATCCTGTCCTCGAGCTTGATATTTTCCTTCAAATACGTCGAGGCCTGATCTGCTGGAAATCTTTATCTCACGGAAGTAGACTTTCATATCCCAGATCTTTCCCCGACATTGACCAAATAAACGGCTGCCATAAAATTCCTCCTATCTATTTGGAGAAGAAATCGCGTTCATTGTGTTGGATTGCTCGATGAATCTTTAGACGGTTTCTCGAGATTTCCCCGCCGTTTAGAATTTACCTGACTCGGTTTCTGTTTTCCCCTCTATAAATATTCACGAATCTCATCCTTCAGAAAAAGAACTAGGGTTTTTGCTTCGTTTAGGACTACGGCTTTCGTCGGCGTTCGAGTCGATTAAAGTCCCATTGAGAATTAGGGTGTAGGGTGGCTCCTCCAATGGATTTGTTATCTTTTTTTATTTCTATTTTGGATTTTTTTTCTTCGATTAAGGTGTTAACATAACAGTTTTGTTGTTAGCTGTGATGAATCCTGAATGGAAGATGGATGATTGGGCGTGGAAAGCTCCCATGTGATTCGTCTCCACAACTGCAAAGGATTTCTGAGCAAGAGCATCCAAGGCACTATACTTCTTATAATACCCTCTTGATGTGGCTGATCCAACGCCGTTAGAGAACCATGAAGGAAGGAAACTGCCGGAGCCCCACTTTGGCCTCCAAAGGGCCCTCCGGCCACGGTAGCGTTTATGGCCTCATAAAGCCATGCACACCCAATTGCTCTGAACTCCAAGGCCGACAGCTCCAAGGCCGACGCCTCCAAGGCCGACATCTCCAAGCTGCCAGGCTCCCTTGAGCCGTGAACAGTACCATGCAAGTGACCACCCTCGGTCTTTTATGGAGCCCATCCAAGGGCATGAATGGTACCACACAAGCACTCTATGATCAAATGCTCTACAAGGGACAACCAAAAAGGTGACGTAGGGGACATGTCTGGCAAGCGCCGTAACGATTGGCCACGCCCTGCCACCAATTCTGACAGGACACAGCCTGCAGTGCGACACGTCATATGGAGGTAAGCTCCACTGTACTGCCATCAATTAATGCTCTGATAGGTGATCACGCCCCAAGCCCACGGGTTCCAGACATCTATAAAAAGGGTAAGAGGGACTCCGACCAGGTAACACACTCATTACACCCCTAAGCACTCACAGGGAGAGCTCCTCTCTCTGAGCCTCTCTCTCTTTCTCTTTCGAGCTTCCTCAAGCTCACGACCATTGCCCAGAGCACTGACTTGAGCGTCGGAGGGTCCCCACCAGAATCTCCGGCCCCCGGGACTTGTTTGCAGGCGTGAAGCTCGCTGGAGGAGGCGATCGGACGCTCGCGGACGCTCGAGGGCGGTGATCTGGCGTCAACAGATTGGCGCGCCAGGTAGGGGGGACGCGCTGAAGGAAAGAAAGCTCTGTCTCCTTGAGCTATAAGTCTCTGTCCCCTCTAAGATAGCTATGGTGGTGATGCACATGCTAGAGGTTCTTACCAATCGTTCTGGGGGGCATCCACATCGCACTGAGCAACAAAAGACCAGTCTCTCTCTTTCCCTACCCTCCTTCACCACCAACTTCAGCTGCTCTGATTAACTAGCTGGCCATCCTCAATCAGCAAGATCAAGCTTTGAAAGTAGCAGTTCATGAACTGCAGAAGCAATGCTCGGGGGCCACTTAGCAGCACCCTAAGCCTCTCATGTCGCCCATGATAGCCACATCACCAACTGGTGCAGCGACCTCCAGCGCCGGCCTCCAGCGACGGCCTCTGGCTCGGCCTCCAGCGACGGCCTTCGTCTCCGGCCTTCAGCTCCGGACTCCAGTGACGGCCTCTGGCGACGGCCTCCAGCGCCGGCCTCCAGCGACGGCCGATGGCCTTTGCCGGCCTCCAGCGACGGCCTCCGGCTCCGGCCTTTGTCTCCGGCCTCTGGCGCCGGCCTCCAGCGACGGCCTCTGGCTCCGGCCTTCAGCGACGGCCTCCGGCTCTGGCCTCCAGTGACGGCCTCTGGCTTCGGCCTGTCTCCGGCCTCCAGTGACGGCCTCTGGTGCCGGCCTCCAGCGACGGCATTCGGCTCCGGCCTCCAGTGACGGCCTTCGTCTCCGGCCTCCGGCTCCGGCCTTTGTCTCCAGCCTCTGGTGCCGGCCTCCAGCGACGGCCTCCGGCTCCGACCTTTGTCTCCAGCCTTTGGCGACGGCCTCCGGCTCCGGCCTCCAGCGACGGCCTCCGGCTCCGGCCTTCAGCTCCGGCCTTTGTCTCCAGCCTTGGCGCCGGCCTCCAGCGATGGCCTCCGGCTCCGGCCTCCAGCGACGGCTTTCGTCTCTGGCTTTCGTCTCCGACCTTTGTCTCCAGCCTCTGGCGCCGGCCTCCAGCGACGCCTCCGGCTCCGGCCTCCGCGACGGCCTCCAGCTCCGGCCTTTGTCTCCAGCCTCTGGCGCCGGCCTCCAGCGACGGCCTTTGGCTCCGGCCTCCAGCAACGGCCTCCGGCTCCGGCCTCCAGCGACAGCCTTTGTCTCCGGCCTCCAGCGATGGCGGCCTCCATCGCCGGCCTCTGCTTCGGCCTCCAGCGCCGGCCTCCGGCCCGGCCTTTATCTCCAGCCTCTTGCTCTGGCCTCCAGCGACGGCCTCTGGCGCCGGCCTCCAGCGACGGCCTCCGGCTCGGCCTCCAGCTCCGGCCTCTGGCTCCGGCCTCCAGCGACGGCCTCTGGCTCCAGCCTCCAGCGATGGCCTCTGGCTCCGGCCTTTGTCTCCAGCCTCTGGCTCTAGCCTCCAGCGACGGCCTTCGTCTCCGGCCTTCGGCTCCGGCCTTTGGCTCTGGCCTTTGGCTCCGTCCTCAAGTACATTACACTTAAGACATTTTCTTTCATTAATACTTAAAAATGCCATGCAGGGAAGATTTACCTTGCATCAACATCCAAGACCAACCTCGCTTTGGCGTCTCTAAGCCCGGGTCCAGCAGGGAAGACCTCGGTCGACCCCAAGCGCCGGCACCATAAGCCCGGGTCCAGCAGGGAAGACCTCGGTCAACCCAAAGTGCCGGCACTCTAAGCTCGACCCTAGCTCAGCACAAAAGCTCAAGGCCAGCTCGTTACAAAAGGCTCATGACGACTTTCAACTCTCAGGTCGCCCTTCGGGGTTAAAAAGGCTCTGACGACTTTCAGCTCTCAGGTCGCCCTTCGGGGTTAAAAAGGCTCCTGACGACTTTCAACTCTAGGTCGCCCTTCGGGGTTAAAAAGGCTCCTGACGACTTTCAACTCTCAGTCGCCCTTCGGGGTTAAAAAGGCTCCTGACGACTCTCAACTCTCAGGTCGCCCTCCGGGGTTCAAAAGGCTCTCAACGGCCTCGACTTTGCCTCAGCGCTTCGTCACAGCCTCAACGACTTCATTACAGCCTCAACGGCTTCAACTCTGCATTAGCGGCCAATGGCCAACCGGGTAATACATTCGTTTAAATTGTACACTGCAACATATCGTTGGTTACTTTCAGCTATCAAGGAGCCCCAAGACAGCTCACAGTAAGGAGAGGCCAACTCCTCAGCTCACAGTTGATGGGGACCCACATCCAAACTTCATGTCAAAAGTTAAAGGCCTAAAGTCAGGCGAGGATCAACCACTTGGGAGGTAACACCCCTTTCACTTTGTTGGGGTGGACCCGCTTCGTCTCAGGGGCGAGGGGGCATCTGATGTGGCTGATCCAACGCCGTTAGAGAACCGTGAAGGAAGAAACTGCCGGAGCCCCCTTTGGCCTCCAAAGGGCCCTCCGGCCACGGTAGCGTTTATGGCCTCATAAAGCCATGCACACCCAATTGCTCTGAGCTCCAAGGCCGACAGCTCCAAGGCCGACACCTCCAAGCTGCCAGGCTCCCTTGAGCCGTGAACAGTACCATGCAAGTGACCACCCTCGGTCTTTTGTGGAGCCCATCCAAGGGCATGAACGGTGCCACACAAGCACTCTATGATCAAATGCTCTATAAGGGACAACCAAAAAGGTGATGTAGGGGACACGTCTAGCAAGCGCCGTAACGATTGGCCACGCCCTGCAGCCACCAATTCTGACAGGACACGGCCTGCAGCGCGACACGTCACATGGAGGTAAGCTCCACTACTGCCATCAATTAATGCTCTGATAGGTGATCACGCCCCAAGCCCATGGGTTCCAGGTATCTATAAAAAGGGTAAGAGGGACTCCGACCAGGTAACACACTCATTACACCCCTAAGCGCTCACAGGGAGAGCTCCTCTCTCTGAGCCTCTCTCTTTCTCTTTCGAGCTTCCTCAAGCTCACGGCCGTTGCCCAGAGCACTGACTTGAGCATCGGAGGGTCCCCGCCGGAATCTCGGCCCCCGGGATTTGTTTGCAGGCGCGAAGAGCTCGCTGGAGAAGGCGATCGGACGCTCGCGGATGCTCGAGGGCGATGATCTAGCGTCAACACCTCTTATTCTCCCCGTTTGATTATTTAGTTCTTATATTGCGGTGCTTTCTTTTCTGAATGAATTTTTGTTTTTATTATTGTTTACCGTTAACTCTGGCGATTTTAAAACAGCTTTATGACTGGATCTGTTGTCATCATGCCGAGATGTTCTAACTGGTTCATCCTTAGTTTTTAATTCATATTTTGTGCAAAAACACATAATTAGTAAAGGCTTTCCTGCTCATTTAGTTTCAAATTCATTTCTAAATATCACAGCCAGTGCACGTCCAAATGATCACTAATTAAAATGATACTTGGATGTATTCTTTTCTTTTAGGTTAGGAGCAACTCGGTTATTCTTTTCCTATGGGGGTGATGGCAGAACGCAAGCAAGATTTTTCGAAGCTTTGTTTAAACCTCAGAATGCCCATTCGCAATGTTAGCACCAATGAACTTATATGACCTCGGAAAGAGTGGGGAAAAGAAAGAAAGAAAAAATCCTATTTATTTAGGTCTTCTGCCCCATCCCATTAAAAGGCCATCACAGATTTTCAACTTTAACACCTGCGTGTATAATTTATATGAAAGCATTTGTGTGCCTGTAGATCATTCAACTCGCCGCACATCATCAAAGAGAAGATTCACAAAGGAAGGGCAAAATGAGATCCTCTGTCTGGTGCAGTGGTTTTCAATGGATGTGACCTTTCATTGGAGAAAAAATAAAATAAATCCACTCCCTTTCATTTCAGGAGAAAAAATAAAATAAATCTTAATTTGAGGAGAAAACATAAAATAAATCCACTCCATCTCTGAAATATATTTTGCATTCCATTAGCACAAAAAGGTTCGCTTAATTTAAAGTCACAACAAAAGGAGCTTCTCAAGGCATGAACTTACGCTTGATTATCTCGAGACCTTCCCTGCAATCTTCAACAGCCCTCCTTGCTCTATGGCCAACATCTGAGCTAAATCCAGAAGCATTATCACAAAACTTATCGGTTGTTTTTCTCGCCTTCGAAATAACAGTATCATGGATATGCTTCGAAGCAGTTGAAATCGACTGCGTCAAAGCCCTAGTAAAAGTGACTACTTTTGAATAAATTTCTTTATCACGAGGTTAGACCTTAATTTCAGTTCAGCGGCCATTGCCTCAAGTTTCTCCACAATCTTTTCAGCTCTTGTGATCATTCCTTCCACTGGAGGCAGTTTCCAAGCTCTAAACCATGCGAGTCCGTTGGAAGCATCATCCTGAAGATCTTCATCAACAATGACTTCAAAGCCATACTTCTCCCACCGTTTCGTGGCCTCCTCTAGAGATCTGGCCTGCAACCTTGCTCTTTTAGCTTCCTCCTCCGCCCAGCATCTGGTGAATATCAAAGACAATGACTTTCAGGTGTTGGCTATGGTTAAATGGGAGTATGAACAAAGAACGGCAAGATCTTCCACAAATTTCAGGATAGTAGTTCACAGTAATCTGTTAAATTATCGAATTTGAGAATCAGAGAAATGGTGGTGCGATGGAGGTGCAATGTGAAAATAGATACAAAAGGGAGGCACCACGAGCATGGACAGAAATATTGTGCAATTAACCAAGTGTTCAAGTACCATTAATACCATAGCATATAGGAATATATAAGAATTGCCATTTTTACCTAGCCATAGACAAAGCCTTCCTCTCAACTTCCAGCTCATATTCTAACCTGGCAATGACCTGGTTCTCCCTTTCCATGTCCTTCGTAAGCTTTCTAATCCTATCTTTCTCAAAAGATACCTCCATCTTGTCCCTCATCAGGCTCAGCAGCTGCTGCTCAACCTCATGCCTTAGCCTTGAAAGGGCTTCCCTCTCTGCTTCAACTGCTGCTCGCCCACTCATAAGGACATTGCTTTTGTCCTCTCCTTCAGTTCTTAATTTTTCCAATTCCAGCCTTGCTTCTTCAGCCAATTTCTCTAGAGCAATTATTTTTTCCCTTTCAATGGCAAGGTCTTTTTTATAGCTTGCATTAAGAGCTTGCTTAACTTGATCTAACAAAGGAGTATGAGCATTCACTGTTGTTTCAGCCAATGATTCTGCTTCGATGCGCGCTAGTTCATCACTGACAGCCTCAGCAGCATCACCACTTGCAAGAGCAATAGCAGCTTGAGCTTTTGTGACTGGATTATTGGGTCGAAATAGTCTGGTAAACCCTGAACATGACAAACTGCATGAGTAACCCCATGTTTCAAGACCGAGAAACATAGGTAAGGGATTATCAACGTGAAGTGCTACCAAAAGCAAGAGAAGTGATGCTCTGGTCTCCAGCAGACAAGTCAGCTACCAAAGCAGGCCAAGCATCTGGGTTTATTTTATCGATGTCTAGAAAACCAGAGCATTGGTACAGCTGCTGCTCAAAACAGTAGTATCAAAATGTTGGTAATCAACAAAATATTTCTACTATTACCATAAAAATTGTTAAGTAAATCTAAAGTGTTCCGTTATTACATTTCTGTCAACTTCCGGAAGAAGTTGTTTCTCCAAAGCTATTTTCCAACTCACAAGATCTTGGCGTGACAGGGGGCTGCAGTGCAAATAGCTTGATAGGATGAGAATAATTTTCTTTTTCCAGAAAAAAGAAGGGAAAGTATGTGGTTCACCTTTCTGGTGAAAAGAGGATGGAATCCTGAGATGACAGCTTACTTGAGATGAGTCCAGCTTCTGCCAAGCCTATAGTGTGAAATGTAATATCATAAGTGTGATACACCAGTGAACAAGGAAAGGCAGTCCCAAGTAATAATCTAGGAAAAAGACATTTTCATATTAATTTCACTTTTTACCTTGAATGATTGCAAAATCAGGGTCTTCAAGAGTGACATCATCAAATGCAATTTCAGTCACATTCTCTAGGTACATTGCAGGGTAAACTTTTGAACAAGTGTTCCTATACAAGGACTGTACAAGTTAAATAATTTGCACTATGGAGCAAGGACTGCAGCTCTCACTTAGAAAAGATGTCCTACAAGTATTTGAAATTTTACCATGATATCATAAGAAAAGAAGATACCTTGAAAGGGAACTGCTTGCAGCTACCAACCATCGAGCATACTCACGACGAGTACACAAGTCACCAGGTTGAACATCATCCTCAATAACCTATGAGAACTAATAAGATGAAAATATCTTCTATTTAAAAGCTACCAAGTTGGATAAATTTTTCAACGTAGAGACCGTCTGGATATTTAAAATTCAGATAGAACTCCAGAGGCATGAACAGGTAGACAAAGTATCCCTCAGATCTACTGCCTGCATCTTTTGGCTTCCCCTAATATAACCTTATGAAGTACATAAAACCAATGCCATGAATAGTTAAAAGGGAAGAAGTTCCATCCAAAGACCCTATTTGCAGCAAAAGCACCCATCCAATCATGGTCACTCAAGCAATACAATACGAAAGAAATACCCCAGCTTGGCTTATGCATATTTTGAAATAGAAACTACTATGATTCTTGTACAAACAAGTGATCCCTACAAGTGATAGTTATTAAAAAGTACATACTAATTGTACTTTTTATGAACATGAGTTAGCTATTCTAAGGAAATTCACAAGACATTCCATAAAATTATATTATATGCTAGTTCAGAAACTAACAAAAGGTCTACTAGCGAAAAATGAAAAGATAGTCAGGCAAACTTAGTTGAAAACAATTACTGTCTACTAATGTAGGGTTACCTTTAGAACCTGCAGAGCTGTCAATGCTTGATTCTGAGCTTGGTCAACTACGGAAGGAACTACAACTTTTCCAAGAGGCACCTTAGAGGCTGCAGAGACAAGCAAGAGAAGGTACATTAACAAAGCAGAAGTTTTTCTCATGCACTAGTGAAGTGACTGTTTATTTTGGATATTACTCCATTCAGATCAACAAATCCTGAAGTTGGAAGTGCTCCAGAGGGCAGATTTTATTGTTGAGAGGTAAACTAATGGATTTTGCAGGAAGCATCTTGACTCCAGTCGGATCAAATTGGGATTCAGGCTGTTTGAGATGAATCCATGCCAATTACATCACATGCTAGCAAAAGCAAAGAGTAAACATCAGCAGGGAGCTGTGGCATCCAGCTGCCCTTAATATCTGGTTCCTTAAACATAAAGGCAGCAATCTCTGCTAAATCTTTAGAATTGACTAGGGAACCTAGAATGGAGACTGGCTCTAGTTTCATGAGACTGAAATTTAGGAACAGATTGCAGACATAAGCTTCTAATCATAATTTCAAATCTCGGTGTGATGTCCAGGACAGGTTACTATCCCAAGTGTCAGGATGGTACCTTGTTGCCATCATTCTGAAGTCTTAATTGGCACATTCTGATACATCTCTCACCCTGAGCATCAGAATAGGGAAGGATGGCTAAGCATTTTTTTCAAAAATCAGGATGGCCCCTATCTCATAGGATTTAAAATCTTGCTCTAATTCATTAGGAAAATTCTAAGAAACCTAGGAATTTATTGTTTGGGGACAATATGTACATTCTAATGGTTAATTTTTGAGACCTTCTGAATCCATATCGAAGAAAGGTAACAAAGTAATTAAAGCAGTGTATACAAATTCTCATCACATCATAAACTGGGTTGACTCAAAAAATGGATGGTGCAATGTGGATGCTTGAAACCAGAAGGATCACAGATTGACTGGCATTAGAGGTAGATATTTAGTAGAATTTGGTAAAGGACAATGGTTTTTTTTTTAAACAATATTTGTTATCAGCTAAGATCTTCTTGTCTTGATGCTTAGTGAACAGATCCAATATTATCATGATTCCATGACTTTTAATGATGTCCTTAGATCAGTAGTAACATCAGGTCTATTATCATGAGCAGATACTTTAATCGCTATAGGAGGGAAATGGTCCATGCTCATACCTTTCTCATGTTCTAGATTGCAGTCTTTCATCTTGCCTTCCTTGTCTGATAATGCAGCATAAGAACCATTTCTTACTGGATTTTGTGTGCTCTGATCATCAGAAGATGGTAATACCTCCTGTTCAGTTGTTAGACATTTCATCTGCTGTTTGACTCCTGTTTCCACCAACATTTAGGATCATTCAAGGACTAAGCACTCCAGCAAACAAGATGATTTAATGGTGATTCATCTCTTAATAGTCAAGAATATCATTGTAAGAAAGAAGAAAAATTGTAACTCAAGAACGACCCAAAACCATGCAAATAACATTCAAATTGAATAGTAGAGACAGAGTTCAACGAAAAACATTTGGTATCACATATAATTTATGAGACATGATACTTGCCAATTAGGTAATCCCACATACCAGCAGTAGTTCGACTTTTCAAATATAATGATGCAAATGTAACTCCAGAAGCCAAAAAGATTCCAATCAGTCCAGCTCCCAAAATCCCTGAAACAAAGCTACTAAAGAAGTGTCATTAGTATTCCAGAAACCTGAAAATGTGAAAACATTGTAGTGTGGATACATAATGTGAGGAAATATTCTGTTTTACGCTACAAATCATTTTTCATTGCAAGATTATTATTATTATTATTATTTTAAGAGGACATAATTAAGCTTTTGTCCATCCCAATTCAAAAGATTTTATGTTGTGTAGGCTGTAATATATTTTGACAATGCCATGTTAGGCTGACCTTTTAATGCATATCCTTGTTATCATAGATCTATCTATGCAATCAGCCGTTCTGTTCAAAACATTGGGGCACGGCATTGAACAAATCATCTCAAGCTTCATGTTAGTATAAGATAAAGTTTTCCATTAGCATCGGTCCATAACTGGCTAAAATTCAACTAAAAACAAAATTGTATTCGAGCGAAAGACAGGAAATAGATTTCCACGAAACTTCGAATCGTTGCTGCCATTGAAGAAATATACGAGTCAAGGAATGAAAGCACAAGGAATTGTCGAATAAAAACTTCGCCACAGCACCAAGGTTTTTAATCCACAAATTTCTCCTCAAAATGGAATTATTATATCTATTAACCAATACTTCTAATCTAGGTCAGACGATTCGAAGCATTAAAAACAATATGGCAAATAGACAATGATTTCTCACCTCCAAACCCTCCCTTCTTATTAAGCCGCTAATCTCCGGCTGGCCGGACCAGCCGAAGAAGGAATCCGGCTGGCCGGACCAACCGGAGAAGGACTCCGGCCCCGGGGTCCCGTCGGCACACGAGTCGCTCTGTCCCCCACCTATGGCCGCCGCTCCGGCGGCGCAGACCAGGCGGATGCGGCGATGCGGCGGACGTAGTCGATTTGGGAAGACGGAGGAGGAGAATTCTCTGGACCCGCGGCCGAGCCGCAGCTGGAAGTAGCTTGGCGGCGCCCTTAGCGAGGCCATCGCCTCTCAGGCGAGAGATACCACGACTAAGAAATAATAATTTCTTTTTATTCTCGATCGGTGTGGAGGTGAAAGAACATCGGTGGACTCGCTTTGTCTTCTCGTTTCCTCCGGTGAACGCCTTAGGAAGGAGTTCAGAGCTCAGACACCAGAGCGCTTTTTTCGAAGCTTCCTTGGCAATTTATGAAATGACGGATTTAATGGGTAGCCAGCAGGAGCAAACTTGCGGAAACATGAGATCCCATAGTCTCCCGGAACACACCAACCTGATCAAGCGGCCACCGTCACTTCTAAGGTTGATAGGGTGGTCCGATCAAGGTCCGCCCGCAAATTTATGATGGATGATAAAGCCGCACGGTAGCTTATTGAGTAAATTACAGACATAAATATTAAATACTGACCCATTTGGTTTTGGTTCTTCATTGGATTCGGATTGGATTCCATTACATATAAAAATTAAAATTAAAATTTGACTATTTTTTATTATTTTTTTATATTCGTATCTCAGAATCATTATTAATCTAAATTTCAAATTCTATACCTTAAAGTTCGTAATTATTTGTTTGTAGCTATTTATTTACAAAATAATTATTTAATTATGATTGTTTAATTTAAAAAATATTTAATATTAAAAAAGCATAAAATTTATTTTCGTAGCTTTCTCTTACTTTAAAACTAAAAAAAAGAAAAAAAAATTGCATTTTGAGATTTAAATATAATTTATTTTAAGCTTTTTTATTATAAGGTGTAACCATGATTTTATTTTTTTAATAAAATAAAAAGATATACATATAACTTACATCATTTTATTTTTTTTATGCCTATGTATATATATACATACCATTTATTTTATAATAAGAGAGTTGTACCTAGTTGGCATTTTAAGTGAGAAGTGAAGAGAAGCAACCATCGAAATATCCAAAAATGTTTATGATTGAAATAGAAATTATAATTGAATCTTTAATATGTGATTCTTAATTTAAATAAAATAGGAGTTGAATTTTAATTTAGTTGAAATAAGAATGAATGAATTTTTAATATTGCTTCAAGATAATTTTTGTTGATGTGAAAATTCGTTCTCCGACTTGAGAGTGGTGCATGTCAGAATCCGAATAGCGCTCTTCCATCCGGATGCAATTTTTCTCCGTACCTCGGTACGATCGAGCAACATTTCTTCGACCCTCGGTACGACCGAGCAATTTTTCTCTATACTTCGGCATGACCGAGCAACTTTTTTCGTACCTCGATACGATCGAGCAACATTTCTTCGAACCTCGGCATGGCTGAGCAACATTTCTCCGAATCTCAGCACGGTCGAGCAACATTCTTCGTACCTTGGCATGGCCAAGTAAAAATTTCTCCGTACCTTGGCATGGGCGAGCAACATTTGTTTGTACTTCGGCATGGTCGAGCAACTTTCTTCGAACCTTGGCACGGCCGAGCAACATTTCTCCGAACCTTGGCACAGTCAAGCACCTTCTTCGAACTTCGGCATGGTCGAGTAACATTTCTTCGAACCTCGGCACGGCCGAGAAACATTCTCTGTACCTTGGCAGGGCTAAGTAAAAATTTCTCTGTACCTCGGCAGGACCGAGCAATATTCTTCATACCTTGATAGGGCCAAGTAAAACTTTGCAGAATCAAGATTCATCGGCCACATTCCTTGACCTTCGATTTGGCCACGTTCCACCCAGCTAGACACCCTTCATAAATACTCGAAGAGACTCTCCTTGTTCAGCGAAAAGAGGAACGATGGAATGATGGCTTGACATTTATGGGGCCATCATGATGTGCCTTTGTTGTTCAAATCCCACCAATGAGATTGAGCCATCATGGACTTTACTCCCTGTGCGTGAACCTACGCTTTGGACTAGGGAGTGGGGGGCATGTGATATAAAAAAAATTATCACCGTATCAATAAACATGCCCAATGACTAAGGCCGAACTATCTGGCCAAGCTACAGAGCCGAACCATCTGGTCGAGCTACAGAGGCCGAACCACCTGGCTGAGCTATAGAGCCAAACTATCTGGCCGAGCTACAGGACCAAGCATCGGAGGGTCCCCACTGGAGCAATCGGTCCTTGGGGACTTTCTTGCAGGATTCCCACCTAAGAAGGAGGTGTTTGAAGATTCTCAGCTTCGCCCTCATCGTCCTTTGGATCCTCATCCTCGCCTGACGTTTGAGGAGGTGATTTGGCGACAACAGATTGGTGCGCCATGAAGGGAGGTAAGGAACGAGGAGATAGAAAGCTTCAAAACAACCAGTTGCAGACCTCTACTCCCGGGGAAGAACGAAGAAATGGTGGTGACGCGCACGTAGGAGATATCCACCAGCCGTGCCGGGGGGCATTATCAAAGGCTTGAGCAGCCAGAGACCGATCTTCCTGCTCCACAGGCCAACCTCTCTGCTCCACCTTTGCCACCACCTCAGAACGATTGAATCACCGCCCTCGCCCTATAAGTTCAATCGCTTGTGGTGGCGGTTCATGAGCTGCAACAATCGGCGGCGTGCAACAGCGCCCAAGGTCGCCCTTGGTTCATGAGCTGCAACAATCGGCAATCGCACAGCAGTGCCCAAGGTAGCCCTGGCTGGGCATGGGGGCCAATCAGCCTAGTTAGCAATTAACTCGTAGGAGATCCCCTTAGAGGGAGGCTCACCGCTGTTGCACCTCACCCAAGCATCACCGCCGGATGACCTCTAAGAGGCCTCGGTCTTCCTCCCGCCATTCTGACGATTCCCATAAGCGGCGGCACGGGAAGGTGGCCGAGCGAGGGCATCATTATTGGCATCACCCCTCCCCATCCTCGGGATCTTCAAGGGAAGGGTCCTTCGATGGTCGGATTGCTTGCTGAGCCGAGCGGCATCTGGACGAGTACAACCAGCGGCTGAAGGAGCTCAGCTATAGGATAACCAATCAGCCGGAGGTGGACAACGACAACCACCTCCAGCTATCTTGCCGTATCATGGAGGAGCCGATCTTGAACCGGTTTTGTCTCCCTCAGCTGGACCCCTATGATGGTACCACCGACCCTCTAGACCATTTGAAAAGTTATAAGGTCCTTATGCAGGTCTAGGGGGCGATCGACTCCCTCCTCTGCATCGCCTTTCCGGCCACCCTTCGGAAGGCTGCGCGCGCTTGGTACTCTCATTTATCATCGCACAGCATCAACTCCTTCCGGCAACTGAAGAGGGCATTCCTTGCACACTTTGATGCGTGCTGGAAGATTCCTTGGGTGGCCGACAGTTTGTTCGCCATCCAACAGAAGAGTGTCGAGTCATTGAGGGACTTCGTGGCCCGATTCAAGGAAGCCGTGCTCAAAGTCTACAATCTCGACGACTCAGTTGCCACCCTGGCATTGAAGCGAGGCTCCATCCTTTCCGTTTCGCTTACTCTCTCGACAAAAGGCCTCCATATTCCTACGCCGAACTGCTGAGCTGTGCATAAAAGTACATTCGCGTCGATGAGGCAGACTCTTCTCAGATGGAGGCTAAGGGAGGGCCCACCAAGAAGCAAGCTCATTCGAAGCCCAGTGGGGCTCGTCCCAGGAGACCTGAGCCTCCCTGCTGATTGGACAACTGGCCCTGGACTCTTGTCCCCGGAGGGGAGCACTTCACCCCTCTGCTCATCTTGATATCCCACATCTTAATGAAGATTGAGGGCGAGTCCTACCTCAAGCGTCCCATCACCATGAAGTCAGGAACTCCTCACGACAAGAGTCCCTATTACCGCTTTCACCAGGATCATGGCTACAACACGGATGATTGCTGTTAGCTGAAGAGGGTGATCGAGGACCTCATCCAGCGGGGCTACTTGGAAAAGTTCGTCCAGAGGGGAAACCCGGTTGCATCGGGCTCGTCGGCACCTTTGCCTACCCAAGTCGGCATCGATAATGCTTCAACTGAGAAGACGATGGCCATGATTTCTGGGGGGCAGACATCAGTTCCAAGAGACCATAGGAGGATGAGGGAGTAGATATTGTAATCATTTTCTCTAAAGGGGACTTAGAGGGTGTAGACAATCCTAATAATGACAGCATCGTCGTGTCTATGATGATTGTGAAACACCCTATAAAGAGAATTCTTGTTGACAGTGGAAGCTCAATCAACATTCTCAGTTACGACACTTTTGTTCGAATGAGCTTATCCCTTAACTCCCTGCGGTAGGTGACCACACCCCTAATGGGCTTCACTGGAGACTCTGTAAGGGCAGAGGGAGAGATCACCCTCCGATCACGGCTGGGACGTCGCCATGCAGAGCATGGTCTTTATGAAGTTCCTAGTCGTCCGAGTCCCCCTAGCCTACAATGCCATCCTCGGAAGACCCGACTTGAACCTCCTAGATGCCATCATCTCCATTAGGAGGCTGCTTGTAAGATTCCCCATCAGTGGAGAAATTGGAGAGATGCGCGGGGAGCGGAGCCTAGTACCACTCTATTATCACACGACTCCCAGTCCCCAAGAGGCGTGTGCTCCGCCAGTGCTCGAACTACTTGATCCCAGAGACTCATAGAGGAGAGGGAAACCGGCCGAGCGCTTGCTGACCTTTTCGCTAGGAGAGGACCCAACGAAGATGGTCTGAGTAAGGGAACTTCTCCTCGAGGAGGTAAGGGACCGACTCCTCTTCTTCCTACGGGCCAACTCAGACGTCTTTGCTTGGTCATCATCGAACATGCGGGGCATATTGACAGAGGTGATCACTCACAAACTCAACATCGATCCAAGGTGTTGGCCAGTCCGACAGAAGAAGAGGAGCTTCGCCCCTGAGCGGTAGAGGGCCATCGATGAGGAGGTCCGCAAAATGATCGCTACTATCGACTTCATCGACCTCAATAAGGCATGCCCCAAAGATAACTTTCTGCTGCCCAGAATTGACCAGTTGGTGGACGCCACGTCCGATCATGAGAGACTCAGCTTCATGGATATTTTTTCGGGGTACAACCAGATAAAGATGGACCCAACGAACGAGGAGGCCACTTCCTTTGTGACCGAGAAGGGTGTCTACTGCTACAAGATAATGCCCTTCGAGCTAATGAATGCAGGGGCCACGTATCAGAGACTAATGAATAAGGTCTTCAAGGACCATATCTGGTATAACATGGAGGTGTATATGGATGACATGCTTATCAAAAGTGTCCGCACCGATAACCATGTTGCTGACCTAGCGAAAACCTTCAGCAACCTTCACCACTACCAGATGAAGCTGAACCCACGAAAAGTGCGCCTTCGGAGTCACGACAGGCAAGTTCCTGGGCTTTATGGTAACACAACAGGGAATTGAGGCTAATCCACAGAAGATCAGCATCATTATTGACATGAGGCCGTCGGCTAGCAAGAAGGAAGTGCAACGGCTCATCGAGAGGGTGGCAGCCCTAAGCCGCTTCCTCTCGAAGTTAGCGGAGATATGCCTGCCTTTCTTTAAATCCTTGCGCAAGGTCAATGGCTTCGAGTGGACAAGGAGTGCTAGAGAGCCTTTGAAGCATTGAAAGAGTTTCTGTCAACTCCACCGCTATTGTCCAAGCCGAGGGAGGGAGAGGAACTCTTCCTCTACCTCGCGGCGGCCCTCGAGGCGGTCAGTTCTGCACTCATTCGCATCGACACCGATGGAACGCAAAGGCCAGTCTACTACATCAGCAAAGTGCTTCATGATGCGAAGACCGTGTATTCCAAAATGAAAAGATTATTTTCACATTGATCGTCTCCACTTAACATCTTAGGCCTTACTTCCAAGCCCACCCAATCATGGTATTCACGGACCATCCGCTCAGGGCGATTCTGTCCCGTTCTGACACCTCTGGTCGGATGGTAAAATGGGTTGTCAAGCTGGGGGAGTTCGACCTGTCGTTCCGATCGAGGTCAGCCATGAGGTCCCAAGTCTTGGCGAACTTCCTAGTTGAGTGCACCTGGATCGGAGAGTGACCGGAGGAGCCCCGCTTGGTGCCCTCAGATGCTATGGCCGAGGTGGGGAGGGAAGATTAGATCCTCCACGTGGATGGCGCATTGAATTCCCAAGGAAGTGGAGCTGACCTCATCATTGCGAGCCCGAAGGGAATAGTGGTGGAGTATGCCCTCTGATTCTTCTTTCCAGCCACCAACAATCAAGCCGAATATGAAGCCTTGCTGGCAAGAATAAACCTCACCAAGGAGCTTGAAGTAAAGCACCTCAGAGCTTTCACCGACTCCCAGCTCGTCTCCGGGCAAATTACTGGAGAGTTTGAGGCCTGGGACTCCATCATGTCCCGCTATCTGAGTAAGGTCCAATCATAGACCTCATCCTTTACTCACTTTAGTGTCAGCTACATCCCTAGAGGCGAGAACGCCAGAGCCGATGCCCTGTTCCGGTTGGCTACTTCGGCCGATGGGGCTTTGGAAAGGACTTACGTGGAGCATTTGGAGGCCCCGAGCGTTGATGCAGTGGAGGAAGCCCTACCGGTCAACCAAGATCCACCTGGGTGGATGCGTACGTTCGATACCTCACCGATGGTGCTCTTCCTACTGACCCTGCAGAGGCCAAGCTGCTCAAATGGGGAGCTTCCAAGTTCCTAGTGCTCGACGGACAGCCGTACCGGAGGTCTTTCTCTCATCCCCTCCTCAAGTGTGTTGGCCCTGCAGATGCCAACTACATCCTCCACAAATCCATGAGGCCATCTGTGAGAATCACCTGGGGAGCAGAGCGCTAGTGTACAAGGCCTTGCACTAAGGGTACTATTGGCTTACCATGAGAGAAGACGCTGTTGAGCTGGTGTGGATGTGCTATAGTTGTCAGCGATATGCTAACATCCAACGGTAGCCGACTTTCCAGCTAAGCCCTATGTTAGCTCCATGGCCCTTCACCCAGTGGGGAATGGACATCCTAGGATCATTCCCCTTGGCCTTCGGTCAGAGAAAGTTTCTACTCGTCTCTATCGACCACTTCACCAAGTGGGTAGAAGCCGAGGCACTCGCCAAGATCACCGAGGGCAAGGTAAGATCTTTCTTTTGAAAATCTATCATCTATCGATTCGGGTTGCCTCACACTCTTGTCACCGACAATAGTCGGTAGTTCGACGGTGCCTCCTTCAGAGAATTTTGCGCCGAGCTAGGCATTTGCCAACGGTTCACTACCATCGGTCATCCGTAGACAAATGAAGCGGTCGAGGTCACAAACCGGACCATCCTCCAGGGGCTCAGGGCATGTCTGGATGACTTTAAGGGAAGATGGGTGGAGGATCTCCTGAACATACTGTAGGCATACCACACGACGCCACAGACTTCCACCGAAGAGACTCCCTTCAGTCTCATGTTCGGGTTGGAAGCCATTATCCCTGTGGAGATTGGCATCCCTAGCTCTTGGCTAGAATCATACAACGAGGAGGACAATCCAAGTCAGCTGCGGGCCAATCTCGACCTCATCGAGGAGGCATGCGACCGGGCGTGACTCAAGATGGCCGCCTACCACCAAAGGACCGCAAGGTATTACAATGCCCGAGTTCGTCCCAAGGCATTCCTCCTCGGAGACTTGGTCCTCAGACGAGTCGAGGTGTCAAAGCCCACGGAGGGGGGCAAACTATCGCCAAATTGGGAAGGGCCCTATCGAGTCACCAAAGCCCTCAATCGCAGCATACCAAATCAAAGAACTCGATGGAAAGCCACTCCCTCGCACCTAGAATGCGGACAACCTCTGTCGGTACTACCAGTAATGTATACAACTAATCGACTATAAAATTTGAGCATCTCATTCTTTCGACTAATGAAGATATGTTTGAGTATCTTTCTCTCTTAGCGCCAAAGACGGGCTTTAGGCCAGCACCGAAGATCGACTCCAGTGTCGGCACTCAAAGATCGGCTCTAGGCCGGCATCAAAGATCGGCTCCAGGCTGGCACCAAAGACTAACTCCAGCGTCGGCACTTAAAGACCGACTCTAGGCCGGCACTCAAAGACCGACCCAGGTCGGCACCAAAGACTGGCTCCAGACCAGCACTCAAAGATCAACCCAGGTCGGCACTAAAGACTGGCTCTAGGCTGACACTCAAAGACCGACCCAGGTCGGCACCAAAGATTGGCTCTAGGCTGGCACCAAAGACCGACTGCAGGTCAGCACCAAAGACTGAAACTCATCAGCAAGAGGGTGTTGGGAATTGTATCCTAAAGCCAATCATTTGATGATTGTGCTAATGTAAATTGTCTATAAATTGATATATTAATAAAAGTTATTTGGCAGTTTATTCATTACAAGAACATCTTCTTAAAACTCCTAATGGTAATAAAGCCCTCAGGATCTTCCTTCACGATAAAGGAGGATTTATCTTTGAAGGTCCTTAAAAGAGTTCACGACCAAATGATATACTATGACAGGGCCATAGTACTATCAATTATAGGACGTTGTATATCATATTTGTTGGTTGTCCTCTTAACCAAGGAGTGTAGAGACACTGGTATGACATACAGGTGAAAGTTTAGGAGTACATTTCACCGAACGTGACTCATTTCCAGATACTCTACTGTCAAGAATTAATCCGAGAAGATATAGGTATAAGTATCCTTCAGACATGAAGATCACAACCAGTGGCTTACAAGCAACTCATTGTATTTAGGTGCCGGACCACCTAGATTTCTAATCTAGCTACGAAAGGTTACTGGGTGCAGTCAAGTACTTGTGGTAGTCAGTTGTGGATCAAGATGAAATTTGACCTATCCTGTTAAAAGGAGAAATGCTTGTGTTTCAATTTAGCAAGACCTTGGCCAAGGCACTTCATGTGAAAGTCATATGATCACTAAAATTGAAATCACTTTATGGATTTGCCGTTTAGAGTTGACAGGCTCTTAAGCCATCCTTAGCATTTGTGGTCAAGAGGATGAATTATATGGTAACTGTTTCTTAGGGTTCTTGGAGTTTGCTCAGCAACTCTTCGACCTATCCGGACGTCGGGTTCCATTGCTAGATGGGTACATCGATTAGTATAGAAAGTTGTTTCTATGTTACCGGCTTAGGTTCGAACCTAGAGAGTCACATGCATAGAAGTTTCCTAGGATGATCTATTTGCTGATCAATGATTGAGAATCGTATATGATTGATTGAATTATCTCAATTGGGTTAAGTACAAGTGAATAAGATTCAATTTAGTTTAAGTTTATTAGAAGGACTAGTCAATTTTAAATATTGATTTGAAATTAGACTTGATTTGGATTTAAATAGATTAGGACTAGCCAAATTTGATTTGGGCTAGGACCATGATCTATGTGGGTTCAGTCCAATAAATTCAGATCAGATTAAACCATCACCTGAACCCAAACCTCTCGCATAAGGATCTCACATGATGAGATGGCTGAAATCTCATCTCATGAGAGATTAAATTCTCATATAGAATTTAATGCCTGACATTAATCTTCTCCCGTTGGAATTCTAAGTGTTAGAATTCATGTACCTCTTTGAATTAACCAAACGTCGCGCCTCTTTGGTTCCGCGTCTCTTTGCTTTTTACCGAACGGCGGAATTCTAAATGTTAGAATTCAATGGGCTGGCTAAAATGAGACTATAAATAGAGGACATCCCTCACCAGATTACACAGAATGACAACACACGATATGTCGTGGATTGAAATTCTAAAAGGTTAGAATAGAAAATCCTGGTGATTCTGGTGTTAGCGAAAGCATGGTGGATCTTGGAGGAAGATTCAAGTGGGAGGATTCAAGATCAGCAAAGTTATTTTTCCGCGAGCTAGCACTCCCGAAAATCTGATCATTCGGGGCTTCGTGTGGATGATATTAGAGGCCGGGCGATTGAATGGCTGTAGAGCATAAAAGGATTTACCAACTGCCCTTAAGGTAAGTGATATGATCCCTAGATCTTAAGGCATGATTCAAGGCAAGAAGTACGACTTCTTACGTTGAGGATCAAGATATGATCTTGATGATTTTATTTATATGCATATTTTAGATCAAGCGATTCTATATATAAGGCAAAGATATGATCTTGATGCATATTAGATAGATTAATATGTAATCTTTTAGTTTCTGCATTGATAATAGTTATCAAATTTTAAAATATGCATGCCTCGGAGTTTATTTCTCCCTACAGAGGGGCCTTGAGCCTAGGCTCATTAAGCAAGAGCAGCAAGAGCGCTACCACTCGCCGTCCAAACAGCCCTCTCCTTCAGCTGGCTCTTCGCCTCTGGGGACCCGAGAGCTAAGGAGGAGTCTGACGAAGCCTCTTCTTTGCAAATTCTGGAGGTATTTCACTAATAGAATATAGTGAGAGTAAGGGATCGATTCCATAGGGACTTTAGCGATTATCTTGAAATAAATTTATAAATTTAACTAAATAGATAGTTAATAGTGTAAAATAATCAAGATATGGTCTATCTTATAAGAGCACGGCCCGTACCCATAGATCACGGTCCGTCCCTTTTAAGCATAGATCAGTCTAAAATTATTTCCACTTAAATATAATTTAATAACAATTAAACATGAATAGAAACTTTATTTCATATAAATTAAAAAGTTATGACATTAAGAAGGCAACAGATTGTAATAAATTCCTGAACCAAACCAAAGATGGGATAGAGTCTTTGTTCCTCCTCTGCATGGACCTTCAAGCCATGGACGTCTCTTCTGGGAATAGAGCCACGAACCACCGATGTAATAGAGCTCTTCAATCCATAGCACGAATAAAAAGACATGAACGAAACTCCTTCAATCCAGGGACTCTCCTCCTTCAAACGAAACCTCCAGGAAGAACACGAACGCAGCAAGAACCTCCACGAATCCCACGGATGCCTTGGAACAGAGCCTCTAGGAAGAACATGGACAGCTCGGAACAGAGCCTCCAGGAAGAACACGGACTACTCGTGGGCACACCCCCCTCCCTCCTCCCTCTGCTGCTATTTGTAGAAGCCCAGACGCGGTCCAGACGCGACCCAGATGCGATCCTTTTTCTATATCAGTCGTCCTGTTTCCATATCAAATGCTGGGATGCAGACGATGTGGACGCAGAGAAAGCTTTCCTTCTACTCCAAATTACTTTCTAATTTGGCACCCTGATAGATGCGGAAGGATTTTAGAGGGATCGTGACAAGATTGCAGAGATGATTTCCCTTCAAATTTCAACTATATTCCTTAATTGCTGTCGTCCGTGAAATCTATCTTCTTCCTTTAATTCCATTAAATTTTTGATACTTTTGGTAATTTTTGATGTTGAGGATCTTTTTGGCAGCAAGGATATTCTCAGCGGCGATATTTTTGGCGAAGGAATCAAGCCTTGGCAGCCTTTGTGCATCACATAGATCCGTTTGAAGGAAGAAGACGATGAAGTCAGCAATGGAATTGTCGACTTTGCTTTAAAATGCATGCTAATAAACAAATAAATCCTTATAAAATCAATTCCGAGCTCATTTTAAGTTTGATTCGAGTGCCGTTTGCATCGTTAAATTTCTAAAATCGAGTTCTTTAAATTGATAAGGTTTTACCTAAAATATTATATAAAATATTAAAATATTAAATAATAATAGGTACATTGATTTATTAATTAATAGGTTTAGTGATAATTATATATGCGTTTATCACTCCCCCCAACTTGAATCTTACTCGTCCTTGAGTAAATAAGAAATTTAGAAATATATACCAAGTTAGTCCAAGAATTGATAGTTATCTTACAGTTCTTCTTAAAAATTTCTGGTTAGATCATAAGGGAGGTACTTCATTGGATTTTAAGTTTACCCATTTAGTGATAAAGTGTAGTCCATAAGAATTTATAGAAGTCTTCCTTTACCAACTTTCCACTTCTCTAATTAAGTCTTCTAACTTAATTTGGGTTGGGTGTAATGTCTTTTGTACTTTAGTTCTCTTATTTATTTATTTATGTGTAAAGTCAATGCAATGTCCTAACCCCTTGCTTTCTAATTAACCCTTGTAGCGAGCTTTAGGCCAATGGCTCCCAAACCAATTGGTTTTAGGGCATTAGGTGTAAAACACCCCTCGGACTTACAGACTCGAGTCAAAAAGGCTTTAGGTAGGACTGACTCTACTTAGTTCTTTTACATTTTTACCTTTTTATGCGAACAACATCACTTTCTTAGGTGACGGGGCCCGGTTACTTAGTGAAAAATGCTAAGAACCTAATTTATTAACTTTGAGATTTTTTTAATCTTTTTTTTGAATAATATTTTCACCCATACCCTTATTAAGTAGATTGTACTATTAAGATCAGTGGTCAGGAGGGTCTGAAATTATTCTAAAAATTTTTCTGGGCTAAACCCTACCTTTTATTAGGTTTTCTTAATAATTTATTCCTCACTATCTCAAAAATAATCTAACCATTAATCATTAATAGACTGCTTGATTAACTTCAAATCGAGACAGAATTTGGTACACACATCTGATTATAGTTTTACTCGAGGATTTACTTATTCTTTTTCCTCCCCCCAACTTAATTTCTATTGTCCCTAATGGAAGAAAAATTAATTTCAAGGAAAGATACTACCTGGTAAAGTATTTGAAGGTTGGAGGTTTCATTGTTGCCATCTTCTTTCAATCTACTTCTGTTGCTCTTCTCTGGTCATACTAAAAGAACAGATCATACTAAAAGAATAAAAAGTTAAAAATAACTAATAAATTGGGTTGCCTCCCAAGAGCGCTAAGTTTAAAGTCTTCAGCCAGACTGTGTTGCTTATTATGATAGTATTGGGTTCACAAGATCAATTGATTCAACAACTTCTCCATCATTAATTTCTTCTATATATGGTTTCAAACGTTGGCCATTTACTTGTAAATATATTTCCTGCTTAGGGTCTTTAAGCTCTACAGCTCCATGGGGAAACACTTGAGTTACTATAAAAGGTCCATTCCATCGTGAACGAAGTTTTCCAGGGAAAAGATGTAACTTGAATTGTAAAGCCATACTTTTTGATTTGGTTCAAAAAATTTTCTACTAATAAATTTGTCATGATATGCTTTGGTTCGTTCTTTATAAATTTTTGAGCTCTCATATGCATCATTTCGTAGCTCTTCTAACTCATTCAATTGGAGTTTTCTATTGACACCTGCATTTTTCATATCATAATTAAATTGCTTGATGGCCCAAAATGCACGGTGTTCTAATTCTACAGGTAAATGACAGGCTTTTCCAAATACGAGCCTGTAAGGAGACATTCCTATGGGAGTTTTAAATGCAGTACGATAAGCCCATAATGCATCATCCAAACGTTCTGACCAATCTTTCCTATCGGGTCTCACCGTTTTCTCAAGGATATGTTTAATTTCTCTATTTGATATTTCAACTTGGCCACTAGTTTGGGGATGATAAGGTGTAGCTACCTTATGAGTAATTCCATATTTGTTCATTAATCCTTCAAAGTGTCTATTCGTGAAATGTGTACCCCCATCACTAATTATAGCCCTTGGGCATCCAAAACGACTAAGGATATTATGCTGAATAAACTTGATTACAACTTTATGGTCATTGGTTCGAGTTGCCATGGCTTCAATCCATTTTGACACATAATCAACTGCCACTAGAATGTATTCGAATCCAAAAGAGGAAGGAAATGGGCCCATAAAATCAATACCCCATACATCAAAAATTTCTACAACCAAGATAGGGTTTAGGGGCATCATGTCTTTTCGAGAAATATTTCCTGTTTGTTGACATTGGAGACAATTACGACCAAATTCATGTGCATCTTTAAAAAGAGTTGGCCAATAAAACCCACTTTGCAGTACCTTTGCTGCAGTTTTCTTTCCACTAAAATGTCCTCCACAGGCAAGAGAATGACAAAAGTTAAGTATACTTTTGAATTCACTCTCGGG
Source organism: Calamus simplicifolius (assembly GCA_900491605.1). Classification (NCBI taxonomy): domain Eukaryota; kingdom Viridiplantae; phylum Streptophyta; class Magnoliopsida; order Arecales; family Arecaceae; genus Calamus; species Calamus simplicifolius. The sequence continues at coordinate 874,638 of UESW01004023.1, forward strand.
AACATCGCCTAATCACCTGATCTGAACAGTACTTAAATAATTCAGGGTCTTCCCAAAAGTAATATTTGATTTGTGAGAAAAATCTATCTTTTTCTTGTTTTGTCCAGTGGGAAGGTACTTTTCCTGTTGCCAAATAATTCACAATGTGGGCAAACCAGGGAAGACTGCTATGGGAAATTGAGAATAGCTTGCTCATCAGGAAACCTATCTCTGATTATTTCTTTATTGTATTCCACTGAGATCCTAGAGATATGATCTGCTACCATATTTTCAGAACCCTTCTTATCTAAGATTTCTAGATCAAATTCTTGTAGTAGAAGGATCCATCTAATCAGTCTGGGTTTTGTATCCTTTTTTGATAAAGATGCCTCAATGCTGCATGATCTGAATAAACTAAAACCTTAGACCCTAACAGATATGATCTAAACTTTTCTAGGGCAAACACAACTGCTAGTAATTCTTTTTCAGTGGTAGTATAGTTCATTTGTGCATCTGAAAGAGTTTTGCTAGCATAATAAATTACATGGGGTTCTCGATTGAGTTTCTGTCCTAGAACTGCCCCTACAGCATAATCAGAAGCATCACACATGATTTCGAAAGGTATGGTCCAATCTGGGGGCTTGATAATTGGTGCAGTGGTCAAAGCAGTTCGAAGGATGTTATAGGCTGTTAGACAATCTTTATCAAAATTAAAAGAACTATCCTTGGTCAACAAATTACACAATGGTCGAGAAATTTTACTGAAATCTTTGATGAAACGTCTATAAAAACCAGCATGACCAAGGAAAGATCGTACTTGTTTAACTGAGGTTGGGGGTGGTAGATTTGAGATCAATTCAACCTTGGCTTTATCAACCTCAATACCTCGCTCTGAAACAATGTGTCCAAGCACAATTCCCTCACGAACCATAAAATGGCTCTTCTCCCAACTTAGGACTAAATTCATTTCCATACATCGTTTCAGTACCTTAGTCAAGTTCTCGAGGCAGCTATCAAATGATGCACCAAAAAAAAAATCATCCATAAATACTTCCAAAAATTGACCAATCATATCAGAAAATATGGCCAACATACATCGTTGAAAAGTGGCTGGTGCATTACAAAGACCAAATGGCATACGTCTAAAGGCAAATGTTCCAAAGGGACAAGTGAAGGTGGTCTTTTCTTGATCTGCAGGAAATACTGGGACTTGATTGTATCCTGAATATCCATCTAAGAAACAAAAGAAACTTTGTCCCGCTAGCCGTTCTAGAATTTGATCGATAAAAGGCAAAGGAAAGTGGTCTTTCCTAGTCACGGCATTCAACTTTCGATAATCTATACACACTCTCCAACTAGTTGATGTGCGAGTAGGAATTGATTCGCCCTTTTCATTTTTAATCACGGTAATACCCGATTTTTTAGGTACTACTTGGATTGGACTGACCCATTGGCTATCTGAAATTGGATAAATGATACCAGCATCAAGCCATTTTACTACTTTTTTAACAACATCCCTCATGTTTGGATTTAGCCTTCGTTGCATGTCTCTATGTGGTTTGGCTTCAATTTCACTATGAATGTGGTGCATGCAAACGGAAGGGTCAATTCCCTTAAGATCAGCTATTGTCCATCCAATTGCCTCTTTATGTTCTTTAAGTACATCTACCAATTTATCTTCTTGCTCAGAGGTTAGGGTAGATGCAATGATTACTGGAAGGGTATCATTGGGTCCAAGGAATGAATATTTTAAGTCATCTGGAAGAGGTTTCAATTCTAGTTGGGGTGGTTCTTCCAAGGATGGTATTAAAGGACTTGGTTTAGTTGGAAGTGGTTCATATTTTATAGTCCAAGGAGGGATGGTGTCGAACTTAGGTGGTTCTAATAACATGTTTATCTCTTTGGTATACTCATCAATATCAAAGTCATCTATTCCAAAATGTGTAAGACATGTTTGTAAAGGATCCGAATCAATCAAACTTTGGAATTTCTTATCTACTACTTCCTCTATCATGTTTACTTCATTTAAATCATACACAGGTGGTCCTTGGGAAGCATTAAAAATATTTAATCTCATCTTCTTGTTTCCAAAAGATACATCCATCACACCTGTTCTACAATTTATACATGCATTAGCAGTAGCTAGAAAAGGTCTTCCAAGGATGATGGGAATTTGGTTAGGATTACCGCTAGATTCCATATCTAACACAAGGAAGTCGACAGGAAAATAGAATTCATCCACCTTTACTAATACATCTTCCAATATTCCACGAGGTTCTTTGACTGATCTATCTGCCAATTGTAGTGTTACTGTCGTGGGTTTCAACTCTCCAAATCCAAATAATTCATACACTGAACTTGGGAGAAGGTTTACACTCGCACCCAAATCTAATAATGCTTTCTTGATTGTGAAGTTTCCTATGACACATGATATAATCGGGGTACCAGGATCTTTTAGTTTGGGTGGGGTTATTTGCTGAACAACTGAGCTGACTTGCTCAGTCAAATGTATCTTTTTTGGTATTTGTGTCTTGGCTTTCCGTTTTTGTGTGCATAGATCCTTCAAAAATTTGGCATAAGCGGAACTTGCTTGATAGCATCGAGAAGAGGTAAGTTTATTTGGACTTGCTTAAATAACTCAAGCATCTCATTCATTTTTATATTCTTCTTATCTGAAGGCAAAGGAGATTCTAAAGCACTAGGGAATGGGGCTTTAGGTATGATTGCTTGATCATTGAATTCCTTTTCTTTTCATTTCTTCTCTCTTCTGGTTTAGCCACTTCTAATTTCTGGGTTGGTTCAGGTGGGTTCAATGTTTTTCCACTTCTGAGAGTCATGACTGATTTAGCATGTTCTGGGAATTTGTCAGGACTATTGGAACCTTCAGCCATGAATTGTCCTTTCGGGTTATCGATAGGCTGACTAGGTAACTTACCCTCCTCCCTTCTACTGAATGCTGTGGCTAATTGACCTATCTGAGTTTCTAGTTTTGCAATAGATTGTGTGTGGGAGTGAAGGATTTGATATCATTTCTAGCCCTTTCAATGCTTGTAACACTTTGTCTTCAAAAGTAGGCTGATTATTCGGTGGAGGTTGTGGGATGTTTGGATATTGTGAATATGGCATGCTTCTAAAATTGGTTTCTTGATAATTAGGTCTGATCGATGATGAATTGGTTACAGGTTGAGGTTTCCAAGAAAAATTTGGGTGATTTCGCCAGCCAGGATTGTAAGTATTTGCAAAATGGATCATTTCTGTTCTAGGAGCTAATCGGGTTTGGGCTTGGTGGGCTTGCTCTTGAACAAGTTCAGGAAATTGGTATGCAGCTGGACATTCACCTATAGAATGGGTTGGACTCGAACAAATTATGCAGACCTCATGTAATTGAGTAGATGGGGAAGAGATGTTTCCAACTTGTAGAATCCGGTCAAGTTTATGGGATAATTCATCTACCTTAGTATAGATATCTGTAGAATGACCTATTTCATATATTCCACCTCTTTTAGGTTCTACGGGAGGGTCTCGACGAGCAACTGACATGTGATGTAATGAATTCTCACTCAATGTCTCAAAGAGTTGCCAAGCTTCATGTTCATTTTTTAACATAAATGTCCCACCACATGAAGCATCAACCATTTGCCGATGCTTTTCTGATAAACCATCATAAAAGCACTGAACCAGTTGCCATTTGGGTATAGCATGATGTGGACATTTTCTAATCAGTTCTTTGAATCTCTCCCATGTCTCATGGAACATTTCTCCATCTGTCTGGGAAAAACTTGTTATGGCTTTTCTAATTTGATTCGTTTTTCCTATAGGAAAATATTTCTTAAGAAATTCTCTCTGAAGATGATCCCAAGTTGAAATTATAACAGTGTCTAATGAATTTAACCAATACTTGGCTTTATCTTTTAGGGAAAAAGGGAATAACTTAAGCCTAAGTGCATCATCAGAGAAATTTTGAATCTTGACAGTTGAGCAAATTTCCAAGAATTCATCTAAGTGTTTGTAGGGATCCTCATTTGTAAGTCCATAGAAAGATGGTAACATTTGGATTACACTTGACTTAATTTCATATTGGACAGCCTCTACTGGAGGCACTTGAATGCAGGGAGAGTAGGTATACCTTGAAGGAGTGAAATACTCTTTTAACTGTCGTGGTTGATTATTTTCGTTATTAGGATCCATAATTCTGAGTCTGTTTGCTCTAATAGTTCTTTCTATCTCAGGATCTAAGGGTATAAGGTTGGGTTGCAACGATCGGCGACCAAGCATACACCCTACCAATGACTCTAAAGCAAACAATAATTCAGTTTTTTTTTATTTTATTAGAAGAAAAGAAGAAGATTCTAAAGAAAATATCCTAAAAGATTCCTAGAACTAAGAGCAATGAATAATTTAATTAGGGTTTAATAATTCTTAGCAATCAAGTTAACAAAGATTAGACTCTCTATTCTAGGTTTACCCTAGATCTAGACAGCTCCTAACTTCCAAGACCGCCTTGGAGCCCTCCAAGTCAAAAATTAGCTGATTAACTAGCCAGTTAGGATAAGGTCAGTGGGGGTCCCCCCGTTGCTTACTAGGTAAGCGAACGGAACCAATTAAGTAACCACTTTCCTTTCCTTTTCTAGACACCAGTTAAGCAGTCAATCTCGACCCGGTCCAACTCTTTTGGGTGCCTTGTCCTATTGAGCTCGAGTTCCTTAGGGGCTGATGTCTAATTAATTTTAGAGTTAAAGGTTTGGGTTAATGCAAATGAAGGATGTGGTTTGTGGGCCAAGGAAGGGTGATGAAATCCCCACCTTATCTTGATTAGGGGTTTGTGCCCTTAAAGTTAATTATGAAAATGCTATGCAACAAACAGATGTCCAACTCTTGAAATTATCAAACAAAATTAATCTAATTATTTTTTTAAAAAGATTTTTGTGATTAGGTTTCTAATTTCCTAATAAATTATGAGATGTCAATGGAAGAATTTTGAGTTTTGCAGAAAATAAATTTACCTAAGTCAATCTAAGCATAGAAATAAAATATTATTTTTTTTTTATTTTTATATATATTTTTTTTAAATTAATTATGTTTTATGGAAGGTGTCTTAGGGTTTTCTTTAGGTTTTTTTTAGGTAAGTTAATTAAAATTTGATTAGGTTAAAATTGGATTTGTAACAAGAAGGAAAGTAATAATTTTTTTTATGTTAAAAAGAAAATATGCAATTCTAACAATTAAGGAAATAAAATAAAGAGACAATAACTATTCAAAAATTAAATAAAATTAAGAGAAAATTAATCTTTTTTTTTTTTTTTTTTTTTTTTTTTTTTTTTTTTTTTTCAAAATAACACACTTAAGTCCCCGGCAACGGTGCCAAAATCTGATGCGTGTCGTAGCGCAACGATTACCTTAATTTCACTATAGAATAGCGAGAGTAAGGGATCGATTCCATAGGGACTTTAGCGATTATCTTGAAATAAATTAAATTTAACTAAATAGATAATTAAGTGCAAAATAATCAAGATATGGTCTATCTTATAAGAGCACGGCCCGTACCCGTAGATCACGGCCCGTCCCTTTTAAGAATAGATCAGTCTAAAATTATTTCCACTTAAATATAATTTAATAACAATTAAACATGAATAGAAACTTTATTTCATATAAATTAAAAAGTTATGACATTAAAAGGCAACAGATTGCAATAAATTCCTGAACCAAACCAAAGATGGGCTGGAGTCTTTGTTCCTCACCTTCAAGCCACGGACGTCTCTTCTGGGAAAAGAGCCACGAACCACCGATGGCTCATCAATCCATAGCATGAACACGAACAGAACTCCTTCAATCCACGGACTCTCCCAAACTCCAAGAACACGGAGCAACAAGAACCTCCACGAATCCCATGGATGCCTTGGAACAGAGCCTCTAGGAAGAACACGGATGGCTAAGAACAGAGCCTCCAGGAAGAACACGAACGGCTCGTGGGCACACCCCCCTCCTCCCTCTGCTGCTATAGAAGCCCAGACGGTCCAGACGCGGCCCAGACGCGATCCTATTTCTATATCAGTTGTCCTGTTTCCATATCAAATACGGAGAAAGCTTTCCTTCTACTCCAAATTACTTCTAATTTGGCACCCGGACATATGCGGAAGGATTTCGGAATCGTGGCAAGATTGCAGAGATGATTTCCTTCCAATTTTAACTATATTCTTTAATTGCTGCAGTCCAAATCTAACTTCTCCTTTAATTCCATTAAATTTGGGATACTTTTGAAATTTTTGATGTTAAGGATCTTTTTGGCGGTGAGGATCTTCTCAGCGGCGATATTTTTGGCGAAGGAGAAGAAGACGATGAAGTCGGCAATGGAATTACCGACTTTGCTTTAAAATCGTGCTAAAAACAAATAAATCCTTATAAAATCAATTTCGAGCTCGTTTTAAGTCCGATTCGAGTGCCGTTTGCGTCGTTAAATTCCTAAAATTGAGCTCTTTAAATTGATAAGGTTTTACCTAAAATATTATATAAAATATTAAAATATAAATAATAAGTACGTTGATTTATTAATTAATAGGTTTAGTGATAATTATATGCGTTTATCAACGGCTACGTGAAATAAGAAAGAGCAAGAGTCAGAATTATATATTTTATTTATTTTTAATTTTTAATTTTTAATATATATATATATATATTAAAAATTTAAATATATTATATTAAAGTTAATGGGGATGGGGATGGGTAAACGGGGATGGGGCAGAGAATACCATCCCCGGGCCGTTTACCCATTTAGCCATTAATGAAAAATCCTCGTTATCCATTAAGCCATTTAGACCGGGGATTTTTCGACCCGTTAAAAATGGTACCGATCGGGTAAACAACCAAATAGGAAAAATTGCCATCCCTACTCAAATGTCTACATAATGCCGACTCGAGTTGGACTTCAATACAAAAGTGAACATGCCAAAATGAAGATTACAAGGAGAAAAGGTCTTCAGGAGTCGGCCAATGCAGATCCATCGTCAGCCGACCTCCGCATCGAGGGCGATCCCTCCGGCTCCTCGCCATCTGGCTCAAGGTCGCTGAGGCTAGGGATGTCGAAGACCTGCGCCACCTTCTCCTTGCATTCCTAGAAGCCCTGGAAGTAGATGTCAACCGAGGCCTCTGCCAGCTCGTTCAAGAAGGCCTCGGAGCCTCTATAGGCTCATGGCCTCGGCCGCTGCGGCTTTCTCCTCGGCGGCTCGTGTCGCCGCCTCAGCGGCTCACACCACCGCCTCCATCTTCGATGCCCTCTGGAGGGCCTCGCTCCTATCTGTAATGACGTCAGCCACTCTAGCATCGGCCATGCGAGCGATCTCCTCGGCATCATTGGCCCGCAACTCGACCACCTTCACCTCCAGATAGACACTACTATAAAAAGTTAATTATATTACATCTAAAAAACGTAGTCTTTTATATTTAGACTACGTTTTCTAAACCATAGTCTAGATGAGTATAGTTAAAAGTGTGACTATAGTTAAAAATTTCTCTTTTAGACTACGTTTTTAGACGTAGTTAAAAGTCAAAAAAACGTAGTCTTTAAATATATTTAGACTACGTTTTTATTATAAAATGTAGTGTATAACTATGCAAAAGACTACTTTTTATTATAAAACGTAGTCTTTAAATACATTTAGACTACGTTTTTTTCATAAAATATAGTCTATAACTGTACAAAAGACTACTTTTTTTTATTGAAAAACGTAGTCTATCATGTACATTTAGATTACATTTTTATCAACAAATATAGTCTATAACTATACATTTAGACTACGTTTTTTATTCAAAATATAGTATAATATCCAATTCTGTCATACAAATATATACTATACTTTTAATTTTAAATTTTTTTAAAAATATTAAATTAAAATATCCAATATTATCATACAAATATTCAATACTATCATACAAATATATATTTCAATTATAATAAAATTTCAAATATATTGAAGCCATTACAATATTCTTAATTCCAAAAAAAACTTAAAAAATATACTTTCTTCGAAAGGTGAGTAAGTGCCATGTGAGAGGTAAGAAGCCATTAGAATATTCCTCAATGTGCTGCTTATATGCAGTTCAAAAAGGGCCCCGACTGCTAGCTACAAGGGAACTGGTGGTTAACTTTGTGAGAAGATCAATCAAGCCCTGCAGGTGCAAAACAATAAATTAACACATCTTCTGGAAGCCAGCACAAAGACAATGGAATAGAAACAATCATGGCAAGTGATAGCACCATAAGAATTTTTATCAAAACATACAGCATAAGTATTTGGCTTAGTGACATCCGACCATCGGTAGCTATCAAATGCAAAGACTTATGAATCACCCCATGCTTGCACGGTTCATCAAGCAGATCTTGAGAATGGCTGAAACAATCAGTTATCCTTATCAAACAGGCAACAATAATTTTGACAATCTACCATAGCAAGAAAAGCAAATGTCAGTCAGCGCCAATAATTGAGTGTTCAACAAATGCAAATGATCAATGCCAAAATTCACACACACAAATGTAAACATAAGCAAATGTCTGTCAGTGCCAATAATTTTGCCTAAATTAATTTTTAATAAAATGAACATATAAATACTAATTTTCATAATCTTCTTTTTTTTTTTCGAAAAAAAAAACCTTTTTTGGTATCTTAATTAATCTCTAAAATTTGCTTACTTTTAATTTATGTACACATTTAGTCTGATTTAACTTTTTTTTTAAAAAAGAAAGAAAATTAAAGAAAATTTATATTCAAGTTTCCTTTATTTTCATTATTTTCTCTTTATATCTCTCTCTGCTTTTTCGCCTTGATTCTTATAAAATTTCATATTTTCACCCTTTTTTCTTTTCTTATTCTCCTACATACAAACATCATGGGGTTATATCAATATAATGGATCTAATTTATTTTAATAAAAGCTCCATCAACCTCATAATTCCTTCTTCAGTCTTGTGCCTTTGAAAAACACACTGAATAAGTAAGCCTATTATAATATAATCATATATCATTTCAAGATATTATCAAATCACATTTACATGTAAAAAGCTTCCAATTTCAAATACATTTATCATGTTATCAGAACATGCATACCATCAGCTCAAAATAATTTGGAAGCTTAATTATACAATAAATGCCGAAATATGCAATGTAAACAATATAATCACTATTTTCTTATGTGCCCCATGGCCCTACAACACCCAACTGGTGTATCATTCTTAAATGTCCCCTAAGAGGAAGGATCCTAGTACCAGCGTTATATCATATATCATAAACAATCATAATACCCCCTATATATGTGTCTTCCACATATCTTCCTCTATAGAGGTGGGTCTCGTATCACTTGGCATTTCACATCATTTCACATCATTTTATATCATATGAGAACCGCGGCGACATATATAAGTATATCTCAATATCATCATCATATTTGCATGTAACACATCATGCATCATCATAAGCATAAGCTTCTCATATCACATATATAGTGGTTTGCACATTCTTAGCATAAAAATACATCATAGTACTAGTATATTTTACAATGCCAAAATAATCACATCCTTCATTTTTTTTTTTTTGCATATTTATAATCCACTACTTTGTAAAATATTAGTAGTCACATATAATTATAACAGATACTCAATTGCATACTCGGGGTACTATTATCAAATTAAATAATAAAATTTCATTTTGTCTCATTTCATAAATATGCATACAGCTATAAATCCAAGATTTATATATTAAATAATTTATGAAATCATGATAATTAACTTACTTACCTCAGTACACTAATCCCAAACTGTAAACCAGCTATTTGGACATCTGGGTACCTACAGCATCATTTTACACAATTAAGTCTCTAAAATTTGAATAATAATGTGTCCCTTAAATTCTACCCAAACTAATCCTGGGCCCAACTTTGGGCTTGAATTTTCTCAATATATATGCCCAAATGGGAAAATAAAAATACTCCAAGAAACTAGGATCAACACTGATCCAACCCATATTTTATTTCTCCATTCTCTGCCCAATTCAGGACCTAAAACACAGTCCAAAAATGGCTCACGAGCCGGCCCAACTAGGCCCAAATCCAACAGCCCACAGTCCACGAGTCCCTTCTTCCTCCCCTTGCTCCCATGTTTCACCCGAAACAGGGGGAACCTATGCCGGTGGCTAGGGCCGCTGCCGGCCTCTCCCTGGGGTGGCCCGACCGCTGACGACCGGCCCAGAGCCGGCCGCTGTTGCGGTCGTGCTCCCCATCTCTCTCTCTCCCTCAATCTCTTTCTTTCTATTTTTCACTCCTCCGCGGCACGCCATTGTGCTGGCGGCACGGCCGACCGGACCTCCACCGGACGCACGCCCTACGCCGGTGGAGGCCACTGGCAGCTGCCCAGGCCCGGTGAGGCAGCAAGCACACCGCTGGGCCTGAACCAACGTGGGAGCTGAACCGGTTCCTGCCTAGGAGAAGGTCCTCCAGCAATCTCCTCCCTCTCTCTCACCTCTATTATCCCACCGGACGCCGCCTCCAGTGCTAGTGGGGCCGTCAGCCAAGGCTCAGGCCCGACGAGGCGACGGGCATGCCGCCGGGCCCGAACCAAGATCGGCACAGGAAAGCCATGGTCATTGGCTCCCTGTCACTCTCTCACTCAGCTTTCCCTCTCTCTCTCTCTCTCTATGATGAAGCATGGGCAGAGAATTACCTGGAGAAGGTGTGAGCGAGGATGAAGGAGAGAGTCACCCTCCATCTCCTTTTAAGCACTCTCGTGACGCCTCGGATCAAGGGGATCGGGGACTCAAACGCTACGCCGAGAGCGTAAGCGTCAGCAGGAAAAATCAAACTGCCAAGACCCTGGTTTCACACGAATCGGGTATTACATTCTCCCCTCCTTATAAAAATTTTGGCCTCGAAATTGATATACTTCCATTAAAATATAGAATTCAAATTTTCTATCCCATAATTAACTAAATTTTATTCAAAGGTCAACAATCATCAATACATCATTGATCTATATTAAGATACAAATAATTATAGATATTTCTTTTCATTTCCTCCTCAAGCTCCCAGGTAGCCTCCCTCTCAGAATGATTACTCACTACCTTGATATAGGGAATGGTACGCCGTCTCAGAACTTGATCCTTGCAGTCTACGACACGCACAGGATGCTCCTCATATGATAAATCTTTCTTCAACTACAAAGGTTCATACTCTATTACATAGCTGGGGTCAGGAATATACTTCTTAACATAGAAATATGAAACACATTGTGTACCCCAGATAGAATTGGTAGCAGTGCCATGCTGTAAGCTACTTCTCCTACTCTGTTCAAGATCTCAAAAGGTCCAATATAACGTGGACTCAGATTTCCTCTAATCCTAAATCTCATCACATCTTTGGTTGGTGATACCCTTAAGAAGACATGGTCCCCAACCTGAAATTCTAATTCCCTCCTTCTGCATAGCTCTTTTGCCTGCTCTGAGCTGTACGACGACGCTCCTTGATCAATTGCACCTTTTCAACTGTCTGCTGAATCAGCTCAGGGCCTAGCAATTTTCTTTTCCCCACATCATCCCAACATAAAGGAGATCTGCACCTCCTATCATACATAGCTTCAAATGGAGCCATCTGGATACTGGCCTGATAACTGTTATTATATGCAAACTCCATTAAAGGTAAGTGGTTATCCCATGCTCCACCCAAGTCCATCACACAGGCTCGCAACATATCTTCTAGAATCTGTATGGTCCTTTCTAATTGTCCATCTGACTGGAGATGATAGGCTTTGCTGAAGTTTAATTTGGTTCCCATGGACTTATGAAGATCTTCCAGAACTGGGACACAAACCTGGTATCCCTATCTAATACAATAGATACAGGAACACCATGGAGTCTCACGATCTGTTCAATATACAAACTAGCCAATCTTTCACTAGAGACCCCAACTCTGAAAGGTAGGAAATGAGCTGATTTAGTTAGTCTGTCCACAATAACCTATACAACATCATTACTCCAGGAGTTTTGGGCAGACCAGTCACAAAGTCCATTGTAATCTTTTCCATTTCCACTATGGAATCATCAGAGATTGAAGAGGTCCCGCGGGCCTTTAATGCTCGGCTTTCACTCGCTAACAAACCAAGCACTTGGCCACATACTAAGCAATCTCCCTCTTCATACCCTTCCATCAAAATTTTTCTTTAAGTCTCTGCACATCTTAGTGCTACCTGGATGCACAGTATAGGAGAGTAGTGAGCCTCCTTCAAAATTTCAGCCTTTAGCTCCTCTATGTTTGGTACACAAAGTCTACCTTCAAATTTCAGAGATCCATCCTCTATTACATAAAATTCATTCTGAACTCCTGACTGCACAGCTTCTTTAATCCTTTGCAAATCTGGATCTTCTTTCTGGGAGGACTTGATCCTGTCTACCAGGGTTGGCTGGAGTACAAGTGCTGCAACAAGCCCATCAGACCGTTGTACTCTCAATCCAACCTCCCACCTCTCAAGGTCCCTCAATATGTGAGGCTGGAAAGTAATCATAGCAGCTAACTCTAAAGAGGATTTTCTGCTCAAAGCATCAGCTACTACATTGGCCTTCCCAGGATGATAGTGTAGGGTCAGGTCATAATCCTTTAGTAGCTCCAACCACCTTCTCTGCCTCAAGTTCAGCTCCTTTTGTGTGAAGATGTATTTTAGACTCTTATGGTCTGTATACACATCACATGACACCCCATATAGATAATGCCGCCAAATCTTTAGGGCAAAAACACAACAGCCAATTCCAGATCATGAATAGGATAATTATGCTCATAAGGCTTCAGTTGTCTGGAGGCATAGGCTATCACCTTTCCATTCTGCATCAGAACACATCCCAATCCTTTCCGAGAGGCATCAGTATATAGAGTAAATCCTTCAGATCCTGTGGAAGGACAAGAATGGGAGCTGATACTAGGCGCTGCTTTAACTCCTGAAAACTTTTTTCATACTCCTCTATCCAGTCAAACTTCACTCGCTTTGGGTTAAGTGAGTTAGGGGTAAAGTAATGCGAAAAGTCCTCCACAAATTTATGGTAGTACCCAGCTAGTCCCAAGAAGTTTCTGACTTCTGCCACATTGGAAGGTCGGCTCCAGCTAATGATAGCTTCAATCTTTTTTGGGTCCACAGATATGCCATCTTTGGATATTATATGACCCAAGAAAGATACTTGATCTAACCAAAAATCATACTTTTACAGCTTGGCATAAAGTTTCTTCTCTCGAAGAATCTGTAGCACGATTCTCAGGTGGTCCTCATGCTCCTTTTGACTCTTGGAATATATCAAGATATCATCAATGAAAACCACCACAAACTGATCCAAGTATGGCTTAAAAATTCTGTTCATCAAATCCATGAATGCTGCTGGGGCATTGGTTAACCAAATGGCATCACCAAGAACTCATAGTGGCCATATCTGGTCCTAATGTTGTCTTAGGCACATCCCCTCATTGACTTTAAGTTGATGGTATCCTGACCTGAGATCAATCTTTGAAATATCCAGGCTCCTTGGAGTTGATCAAACAAGTCATCAATCCTCGGTAGAGGGCACTTATTCCGCACTGTTATCTTATTGATTTCCCGGTAATCAATGCATAGCCAAAGACTGTCATCCTTCTTCTTAACAAATAGGACTGGAGCACCCCAAGGAGAAATACTGGGTCTGATAAATCCCCGATTTAGGAGTTCCTGCAACTGATCCTTCAGTTCCTTTAGCTCAACCGGGGCCATGCAGTAAGGGGCCTTGGATATAGGTCCAGTTCCAGGAACTAGATCAATGGAGAACTCGACTTCCCAATCTGAGGGCAAATCAGTTAATTCATCAGGAAAGACATCAGGAAATTCTCAAGCTATAGGAATATCCTCCAACTTGGTCTCTTCCTGCTGAAGGTCCTTGACTACAGAAAGAAATCCTTGACTACCATTCATTAGATATCTTCCAGCCTGCAGCGCTGATATGAACACTGAGGCTAGGTATTTCTGACCACCAATAAAACTGAATTCAGGCTGACTTGGAATTTTGAAGTTGACAATCTTCTAAGCAATCTACTGAAGCATGATAAAAGGCCAACCAATCCATTCCAAGGATAACCTCAAAGAACTTCAATGGAAGGACGAATAGATGCATTTAACCTCCTATCCTCCATGTCAATCGAGCAGGATTTGCATACTGTATGAACCTTCATAACATCTCCATTTGGAAAAGCAATATGCAACTCTTGCTCCAGAGGAACGGATGTTAATGATGCATTCTTGTCAAGATAGGTGTCAGATATGAAAGAATGCGTGGCACTTGGGTCAATTAAGATTTGAGCATAAGCAGTGCCTACTTTAATCATTCATGGATATAAGTGTAATTTGTTTTAACATTAAAGATTTAACCTAATTTTATAATTAATTATCAATGCATTGCACTAGATAAGAATATAATACTAGATATAAAATTAAATGGTATACCTGTCACCACATAATTAGAGGCGGCAGCATCATGCTGAGTGAGGGTGAAGACCCTTCCTGGGTTCTCGGTGGCTGCTGCTGATGCTGCTGACTCATCCCTTGATTTGAAGAAGGCTGCTGATCCTTCCGAAGGGGACAAGTGGTCATCTTGTGATCAGTTTTCCCACAGAGGAAGCAGGCACCAGGCAATCTGCGGCAAGGCCTTCCAGGGTGGAAGTTCTCACAGTGAAGGCAACGAGTCTCCCTATTTCGTTGTCCTGCTGGGGCTGATGTGCACCTCTCTTCCTGGCTGAATTGGGGATTGGCCAGAGATAGGCCCTTTCCTCTTCCTCTGCTACTCCCAATCTCTCTGGACTGCATTCATATCCCTCTCAATAAGTAAGGCCTTATTCACCACAGCACTATAAGTGAGAAGCTCAAATGCATTGACTGCTTTCCTTAGTCTGGGTCGCAGTCCCTCAGTAAATCTAATGATCTTGGCCATTTCATTGGTCACTATATTTGGAGCAAATCGGGCCAACCTGGTGAATTCAGCTTCATACTGGGCCACAGAAAGATTTCTTTGCTCCAATTTGATAAATTCTGATTCCATATGTCTCTGCACACTTCTGGGGAAGTAATTATTGAAAAATACCTCCCTAAACTCTCCAAGAAATAACCTATCCACCCCGTCGCTGCTCCTCAACCAACCACCAATCATAAGCTTCCCCCTGGAGAAGATAGGTGGCAAATCTGATCCGCTCCATCTCTTGGCTACCATAGGCCGTAAAAGCCTTCTCCATATCTCACATCCACCGCTCAACATCAACAGGGTTGGTGAATCCATAGAAAGGGGCATGGGAAAACTTTTTGAAATCAGCAAAGCTACGACCAACCCCTACCCAGGGTTGAGGTGGAGTAGGCTGGGTTAATGGTGCAGATTGAGTAGGTAAGGTTGGATAAGTTTGTGGAGCAGGAGGGGTAGGCTGGGTCTGCGGAACAATGAAAGCAGGCTGAGTCTGCGGAACATGAGGGGCAGACTGAGTGGACAAAGCCTGCAGGATCTGATGTTGCATGTCCCGCATCGACTGTGCCATACCCAAGAGAACCTGAAGTATCTTGGTCTGGAGTCGCTGATGATCAACCCCGACCTGATTGACAGGGCTAGCACCTCCGATAGCTTTCTGACCTCCCGGCTGGCTAGCATTACCAACCTGGGAGCCTTCATCATTTTGTTGGCTTCTAGTGCGACGAGCCATTCCTATCTCCTGATAAATTAGTTTTTCATTAATATCATGATAAACTTTACATTTTAGGCTTTCAAAGCATAATACCTGAAATTCTTATAAGTTATAATTATCTCAATGACATCCTAGTATTTTGCCTAAAGTGTCATCATGAATGTGTCCCTAAGGTCATAACCTAGGTTCTGATACCACTAAAGCTGTCACGCTCTAGACTCAAAAATTTGAGCTAGGGTGATAACCCACCGCATGCTAGGCATGCAAGGCATCCCCAATCATGACCCTTAATTCAAGCAAAGTAATAACTATATATCATTCAAGTCCATAACATTAAAACAAACCATAACTATAAGGTTTGGGCTACAAGCCCTACATACAAACATCACTGGGGTTACATCAACATAATGATCTAATTTATTTTAATAGAAGCTTCATCAACCCCATAATTCCTTCTTCAGTCTTGTGGCTCTAAAAAACATTGTGAGATTTACATGAGCTCACACTCAATAAGTAAGCCTATTATAATATAATCATATATCATTTCAAGATTTTATCAAATCATATTTATTTGTAAAAAGCTTCCAATTTCAAATATGTTTATCATGTTATCAGAACATGCATATCATCAGCTCAAAATAATTTTGGAAGCTTAATTATACAATAAATACTGAAATATGCAATGTAAACAAACCTCACCCATTGTATTTATATAATCACTATTTTTTATGTGTCCCACGGTCCTACAACACCCAACTGGTGTATCACTCTTAAATTCCCCTAAGAGGAAGGGTCCTGGTACCAGCGTTATGCCATATATCATAAACAATCATAACACACCCTACAAATGTGTGTCCTCCACATATCTTTTCCTGTGGAGGTGGGTCTCGTATCACTTGGCATTTCACATCATTTCATATCATTTCATATCATATGAGAACCACGGCGACACATATAAGTGTATCTCAATATCATCATCATATTTGCATGTAATGCATCATGCATCATCATAAGCATAAGCTTCTCACATCACATATACAGTGGTTTGTACATTCTTAGTATAAAAATACATCAATAGTACCAGTATATTTTGCAAAGCCAAAATAATCACATCCTTCATTTTTTTTGCATATTTATAATCCACTACTTTGCAAAATATTAGCAGTTACATATAATTATAACAGATACTCAATTGCATACTCGGGGTACTATTATCAAATTAAATAACAAAATTCCATTCTGTCTCATTTCATAAATATGCATACAACTATAAATCTAAAGATTTTTATATTAAATAATTTATAAAATCATGATAATTAGCTTACTTACTCAGTACGCTAATCCCAAACTGTAAACCAGCTATTTGGAAATCTGGGTACCCACAGCATCATTTTACACAATTAAGTCTCTAAAATTTGAATAATAATGTATCCCTTAAATTCTACCCAAACTAATCTTGGGCTCAATTTTGGGCTTGAATATTTCTTAAAATATATGCCCAAATGAGAAAATAAAAATACCCCAAAAAACTAGGATCAACACCGATCCTACCCATATTTTATTTCTCATTCCTGGCCCAATACAGGGCCCAAAACACAGTCCAAAAATAGCTCACGAGCCGGCCCAACTAGGCCCAAATCCAACAGCCCACAGCCTACGAGTCCCTTCTTCCTCCCCCTGCTCCCCTTTTTCACCCGAAATAGGGGGAACCTGTGCCGCGGCCAGGGCCACCGCCGGCCTCTCCACGGGGTGGCCCGGCCACCGACGATCGGCCCGAAGCCGGCCGTCGTCGTGGCCGTGCTCCCCATCTCTCTCTCTCCCTCAATCTCTTTCTTTCTCTCTTTCACTCCTCCGTAGCACGTCACTGTGCCGGCAGCACGGACGGCCACCACGGCTGGCCGGACCTCCACCAGATGCACGCCCCGCGTCGGTGGAGGCCACCGGTAGCCGCCTAGGCCCGGCAAGGCAGCGAGCACGCCACCGGGCCTGAACCAACGCGGGAGCCGGTTCGGCTTCCACCCAGGAGAAGGGCCTCTGGCCCTCTCCTCTCTCTCTCACCTTCGGTACCCCACCGGACGCCGCTCCGGTGCTGGTGGGGCTGCTGGCCAAGCTCAGGCCGATGAGGTGATGGGCACACCGCCGGACCCGAACCAAGATCGAAACAGGGAAGCCATGGTCACTGGCTTCCTGTCACTATCTCGCTCAGCTTTCCCTCTCTCTCTCTCTGTGACAAAGCATGGGCAGAGAATTACCTGGAGAAGGCATGCGCGAGGATGAAGGAGAGAGTCACCCTCCATCTCCTTTTAAGCACCCTCGCGACGCCTCGGATCAAGGGGATCGGGGACTCAAATGCTACGCTGAGAGCGTAAGCGCCAGCATGAAAAATCAAACCACCAAGACCCTGGTTTCACATGAACTGGGTATTACAATGTAGCAGTCCACCGGCTTGGAGGAGGACGCTACCGGAGGCACCTTCGAGAGAGAGGAAGAGGACATGGCCGACAGAGGAGCCAGCGCATGGGGTGATGCAGAGAGGAAGAGGACATGGCCGGCGGCGACGGAGGGGAAGAGGTGGACGTAAAATCATGAAGGATTGCAGGGAAGGTCGAGCGTCAAAAGAAAACTATGAAGGGAGATCCTCGGTGAAATCATGGAATGAAATATGAGTTTGAATATCGCGGTTTTTTTTAGAAAAAAGGAGGGAAGTGAATTAGGAGAAGAAAAAAAAGATAAATTTTAAATTTTATATTAAATTACGTCTTAATTAAAAACATAGTTTTTTATATTATAAGATAATATAAAACTATATTTTAATTAAAAATGCAGTATTTTATATTATAAATAATATAAGACTTTTAATTAAAAACGTAGTCTTTTAATATTATATGATAATATACTCATTTTAATTAAAACGTAGTCTTTTAATATTATAAGATAATATTAGACTACATTTTTACTAAATATGTAGTCTTTTTTCTAAAACCTACTATAGTCTATTTAACTTTTTGTAGTAGTGAGAGGGTGTGGATACGCATGTCGTAGGCCTCGATCGTCGCCTGGGCAACGTCCAACCTCTCCTCGGCGACCCGAGTGCGCTCGAGTTTGGCCACTGCCCGATGCCTTGCCTCCTCCAGCTCATTTGCCCGCTCAGCCCGAGCCACCTTCAAGGCGTCCTCGGCCCTCTTAGCCCAGGCCTGAGTGGCGGCGGCCTCTTGTTGAGTGCGGCGGAGGGCCCTGTCACCTCAGAGGGTGACCTCCCTCGCAGTGGACATAGAGTTCACTAGCTGCATGAAGAGGATCTCTGTCAGCATGCAATAAGATGAAAGAGTATCATGAAGAAGGAAGGATACTTACCCATAGTAGTGTCGCGGAGGCATCCCAGAAGAAGGCAGAGCCTCCCTGGCGCCGGAGTTCCTCCTGAAACTCTGGTAGGCAGACGTGGGCCAGTAGCCGCTTTGCCATGCGGCCATGGTTCATCAGCGAGGGCCGAGACGGGATTGCCCTGAGCCCACCTCCTTCTGTGGGCTCAGCCGACACCAAGGCCGTAGGTGTCGCGCCGAGGCCAACGCATCTCCTTTGCTGATGGCTCCACTGCCGTCGGGTACTCCTCGCCTGCCTCCTCTTCCTATGGTGGGCCCCCATTCGGGACCGAAGCTGCGCCTGAGATAACTGGCTCTGCGGGCGAGGGGACCACCTCGACCCTCGGCTCCTCCGGGGGAAACTCAGTAGTGAGATCAATCGGTAGGGTGGCCCCCTGGCTCGGCTGAGGCTCGCTGGGGGAGGGCTCGGTGACCGAGACCGAGGGCAAGTCCTCCTCCCTGACCCCTCAGCTCGTTAGCGGCCCTTTTCCTCTTGGCCACCGCCCTCTTTACAATGTCAGCCGGCACCCTCATATCTGCAAGTGCCAGAGTCGGTCAAAAAAAAGAGGGAGATCTATGATCGCTCACCATCACCTGGAAGGATGCCGAGCCGAGGTACTCCTCCGAAAGGAGCTTTCGGCTGGGGGGGGGGGGGGACCTTGGAGGCTAGCAACCGTACGTGCGCCTCTCGGTTCCTTGGGGCTACCATCAGGTTCTTGTTCGGCTCTAGGTGCGGATCCCCCCAATCCCGCCTCACACCCTCGAGGTTCGCAAAGAAGAACCGAGTCTTCCACCTTATGATGGACGAAGGAGGCTCAGCCTATGACTCGGCCAGGCCTGGGAGTAAACAGCCACCAACTAGAGCGGCCCTAGCGGCGAAGAGTATAGAAGAAACAGAGACACTCGGGCCTCTATGCCCTAGAGGTCGCAAAGCACCATACATGTACAGATGGTCCGAAAGGAGTTTGGGACCAGCTGTGCAGGTGCTAGGGCATACAAAGGAGGTTAACAATAAAGGGGTGGAGAGGAAGCCGGAGACTTGCCCTGAAGAACTCCTCATACAAGGCAACCCCCTGAGAAGAAGAGGTCACCCTGTCGTCGGGTTCAGGAGCGGTTAGCTGGACGTCCTCAGGTATCCTATAGGCTGCCCTAAAGGACTCTAGGTCAGAGGAGGTGGTGGTAGGGGCAATCCCTTCCGGGCTCTCCCTGCTAACCCTAGGTGGCCGAGCGAAGGATGACGGTGGGGCTGCAACGGCCAGGCGCCCTGATTGGGGCCCCGTCGGTAGCTTGCAGCATTCCTAAAGGGACTTGGTCCTCTGAAGAAGAAGAGGACATGGGGGTGTTGGGATGAAAAAACCCGCAGCTGTGCTAAGGAAACATGGTCCTCGAAAGGAGGGGAGGAGGACCACGAGGGTGACGAAGCCATAGAAGGGAAGCAAAGAGAAGTCGGGAGGACTGAGCTGAACGAAGGAAGAAGAATAGCAAGGCCCGAGGGAGGAAGACTCGGATGAGGCTCAAGCTCGGGGGAAGAAGAAGGAAATCTCGGAGGTGCAACGACTTGGTTCAGGGCGACCCTCCTTTTATGCCTCTTTTTTGAATCGTTCCGCCTAACTCGACTTGTTACATGCACACCTGCCACTGGAAGAGACGCCTTGGTAGCTACCGGATGCGTCGGGAGTGTGATGTGAGCTCCCCTTCCTCTCTGGGGTCACTGACAACACACCTGCACACTTGTGGTAATCGGATAGAGTTTTACTAGTCTTTATATAGCGCTCCATAAAGAGCTAGAGAACCCCAACAAATTATCATAAGTGGCAAACACTCAAAAATACATCCTGTTAAAAACTTTTTATTATCAGCTTAATTATATATACATCACTCAAATCAACACTAAGCATCAACCTGCTTAGATAATATTTTTCATAACATTCCTCAGGCAGTTTACAAGATCGCATTCACAATCGACATCAAAATCATAAGTACATCCACCATACTCATAATTTTCTCCAAAACATAAGACTTGTATTCCTATCTAAATAAGTCTATACATCACCATATCTCACTGTACATATACCCAAATGGAAATATACAAATATCATCCCACACTAACTCAATATACATGGCTATCTATACACCCTTGCATCCAAGCAAGCTTCACCAGCTAAGGGTCTGGTCCTGCTTATCCTGTGATCCTGGTAGAAATACTCACTGATCTGAAAGTAAATTTAAATCATAGAGGGGTGAGACCTAAGTTCCAGTGACTGGATAACCATCTAACCATAGAGAAATAGAGAACCATAACCTCATATTTTAACCGTATGCTGATACTATATAGCTTGTACAACTCAAAGTACATTTTTAACATGATATCAGATAAAATAAAATGTAGCTTTTTCTTCAAATAATATACCAGTACTGAAATACTTTACAATAACTTTCCACTGAAAGCTAACTCATTAAGATAAAAATCCATGCATTACAATACGAAGATATGCATTCTTTATCTATAGCCCAGACTTTCTTTATTAAATTCCCAGATTCCATCGGAATCTACTTGCCCACTGGCATCTCATGTAAACTCTCCCTTTTGGGATAATTATTTGGTCCACTGGCCCTCTTTAAATCATAATATATGCTTTTAAATCTCATAATACTGGACTGTATGTGTAATGCCTCTGAGGTACCACCCTACAGTTGCCTTCTGTAGGTGTACTCTCATCGGATGCGTGACTAGCAATAGGATTCCCGCACAAATAGCACCCTTACCCGTGTAGT
The DNA here is from genome assembly GCA_900491605.1 of Calamus simplicifolius. Lineage (NCBI taxonomy): Eukaryota > Viridiplantae > Streptophyta > Magnoliopsida > Arecales > Arecaceae > Calamus > Calamus simplicifolius. The sequence goes on from UESW01004023.1 coordinate 896,458, forward strand.
TCATCTGGCAAAGTGCTTTGTTCCTTAACCCTGGAACCTCGGGTTTTCTCTCTGCCCCCACGGGCTATATATAGTAACCAGCTCCACTGAGTTATGATTCATGCCCCCACGGGCTGCTCACAACCTGCCCCACTGGCTTGGTCAAGCGTGCACTCACCCCTGATTCTGGAGTTCATCGTACGATCTGTTCGCAAGGAGGTGCCGGCTCAATAGTAGTGTGCAATGCTCATGCTACAGTACAGTTAAAGGATGATCAGCGCCATAGCTACCTGATGCTCAGTATGATACATACATCATTTGCAAAGCTTTATCATGCAAATATTCCATGTATACATTATCAATCCCCTCATCGAAACTCATGCTTATGTTTTTATGCTCAAAACTCATGCTTATTTTTTTATGCTTAAAACTCATGCTCAAAACTCATGCTTATTTCTTTATGCTTAAGACTCATGCTCAAAACTCAAGCTTATTCTTTATGCTTAAAGCTCATGCTCAAAACTCATGTATCAGAATATCATATACTAGGTTCTCATTTCTCAGATTTAAAACATACATAATACTCTACTAAACATAACATACCACAACTAGGTACTAGTTTCATTATAGTAGCTCAAATTAACTTTTCATGCTAGATGAGAAACCCACTCACCTTAACAGGTTACTTCTCAACTGGTACTCAACTCTGGTATTTTTCTCCCTAAAATAACCCTCTTGACCTACGTCAACATACAGATACGATAGCTATTAGGATCACCTCCACATGAGGTTTTCCCAAGAAACCATGCATGCATACATGATCTATCCTCTAATATCTCATTATTTTCTTTTACCCTTTCTTTACTCAAGATTACTTTCACTATTGCCTCAAAATATAAGAGTCATAAGAAAATCTAAAGTTATGCAAGATCTAGGAAAGCTATAGCTTACCTGGAGTCAATCACAAACCCCAAGCTTCCCTTTCCCCTCTTCTTTCTTTCTCCTTCTTCTTCTTCTTCCTTTCTTTCTTTCTTTCTTTCTTTCTTCTCTTTCTTTCTTTCTTTCTTTTCTCTGGCTGAACCCACATTTTTCCTTTTTATCTAATGACTTGGGGACCAAGTCATGGGTAACTTAAGGGCTAAGGCATGCCAAATTCTCATTTTTGCCCTCAAACACTCTTAACGCATGCTTTTTTGAAAAACATGTGGCTCACTTATAACCATGATATTTTGCCCTTAGATTTTTTTTCCCAAATTTCCTTAACATAATTAGAAATTGACATTGGAGCCTTTTCCAAATTTGCCTCCGATAGAACATTTTTTAATCGATTTATAGCCCAGATTATCATTTTTATTTAAATCAATACTTTTGTGTAACATTTCTAAGAAAAGACTATACCAACTTGAAGAGCTCGATTTTAGAAATCCAACGGTTTAAATAGCACTCAAATCGGACTTAAAATGGAATAAATATGAAATTTTCAAGATTTAACCCAAAAATCTATCGTCTTAGAGTCGGCTCCAATATATTTAGTGTCGGCTCCAGCAAAAATAGGTGTCAGCTCCAGAAAAATAGGTGTCGCTCTAATATTGCAGCAGAAATGTTAACCTTCTGTTTTCTCTACAGGTATCGACACCCCTCTTCAGGTGTCGACTCTAAAGCATGCCGGAAGTTTAAAACCGTGCCAGAGTCGACTCCACTCCAATTAGAGTCGACTCTAATTACTAAAAACATCACTTAAGGATAAAACTCAAACTAAACTTGATTTTTCTTATGATTTAAGCCCATTAAAACTTAAATCTCTCAATTTCTTAAATCAAACTCATTAGCACTCAAAAATATACTCATTTACTCCAAAATTTCTTCTCTTTACATTTATCAAAAGGCCAACACACCCACATTTCACTGAAACTCTCTGACTTTCATTTCAAATGAAAAATGTCATTAATATTACTTAATACATTACAAGGTTTTCGGGATGTTACAATTCTCCTCCTCTTAAGAAATTTTGTCCCCAAAATTTAGCTAGATATATTTTCAAATAGATGGAGGTACTTCAATCTCAGCTCATCCTCTCGCTCCCATGTAGCCTCCTCTTTTTGATGATTTAACCATTGCACCTTAACTAATGAAATTCTTTTACTACGGAGCTGCTTAATCTCCCTACTCAAGATCTTCACTGGTTCTGTTGCAAATGATAAATCTTCCTGTAACTCTATAGTCTCAGACTGAATCACATGAGAGGAATCCGGCACATACCTCCTAAGCATTGATATGAAATACATTATGAATCTGAGATAACTCTGGAGGTAAAGCCAATCTATAAGCTAGTATCCCAACTCTTTCCAAAATTTCATAGGGTCCAATATACCTGGGACTCAACTTGCCTTTCTTTTCAAATCTCATAATACCTCGCCAAGGAGATACCTTCAGAAAGACTTTATCTTCAACCTTAAACTTTACCTCTCTATGCTTTTTATCTGCATAGCTCTTCTATCTATCCTGGGCTGCCTTTAATTTAGCTTTTATGATTTTAACTTGATCTGCTGTAAGCTGTACTAACTGGGGCATAACAGCCTCCTCTCTCCCTCCTCATCCCAACACACTGGAGTTCTACATTTTCTTCCATACAAGGCCTCATATGGTGCCATATCAATGCTAGAATGGTAGATGTTATTGTAAGCAAACTCTATTAAAGGCAGATGATCATCCCAGCTACCAAAAGATTCCATGACACAAGCTCTCAGCATATCCTCCAGTGTCTGGATGGTTCTCTCCGACTGACCATCGGTTTGGGGATGAAATGTGTACTGAACCTCAATTTAGTCCCCAAAGCTTTCTGTAATTCTGCCCAAAATTGAGATGTAAACCTTGGATCTCTATCTGATACTATAGATACTGGCACACATGCCTACTCACAATTTCATGCACATATAATTCTACTAATCTATCCAAGGTAAAGACAATCTTAATAGGCAAAAAATGAGCAGATTTAGTCAATCTATCAACTATCACCCATATAGCATCATTGCCCCTTCTTGTCCTTGGGAGTCCTACAACAAAATCCATAGTTATATGCTCCCATTTCCACTCTGGCACAAACAGAGGCTGAAGCTTGCCAGCGGACACTGATGTTCAGCCTTAATTTGCTGACACACCAAACACTTAGATACATACTCAGCTATCTTCTTTTTCATACCATTCCACCAGTAATTCTATTTGATAGTTCTATACATTTTAGTACTACCTGGATGCATTGAATAAGCTGAGCTATGCGCTTCCTTTAAAATTGATCTTTCACTGATTCCACAGCTGGCACACAAACTCTGCCCTCGAATAATAACACCCCATCACCTCTAACAGAAAACTCTGACTGAGACCCACTCTGAATTAAATCTCTAGCTTTAAGCAACTGTAGATCTAGCAGCTAAGCTTCTCTTATTTCCTCTAGCATTGGGGTCTCACTCTGAAAGTAGCCAACAAGGCTCCTGATTCTTCTACAGCTAGCTCTGCATCTAACCTCCTTAACTCAATCATCAAGGGTAGCTGTACTGTTCTAATAAAAGCTAATGTGGCCATAGACTTCGACTCAAAGCATCAGCCACAACATTAGCTTTCCCTGGGTGATACTCAATAGTGCAATCATAGTCTTTAATCAATTCAATCCATCTTCTCTGCCTTAAATTCAATTCTTTCTGGGTCAGAATATATTTCAAGCTCTTATGGTCAGTAAATATTTGGCATCTTCTTCCATACAAGTAGTGCCTCCAAACCTTCAATGCAAATATAACAGCAGCTAACTCCAAATCATGGGTGGGGTAATTCTTTTCATGGGATCTCAACTGCCTAGATATATAAGCCACCACTTTCCCATTCTGCATTAAATCACATAATCACTGGCACTATAGGGGAGTATTAGAATTGGGGCTGAGGTTAATCTCTTTTTCAATTCATCCATACTCTTCTGGCATTCATTAGACCAATCAAACTTGATATTCTTTTAAGCAGCTTAGTCATAGGAGAAGCCAAAATCGAGAAATTTTCTATAAATCTTCTATAATATCCTGCTAGCCCCAAGAAACTCCTCACCTCAGTCTGATTGGTAGGTGATACCCAATTCACTATAGCTTCAATCTTTTGAGGGTCTACCATAATACCTTTGGCTGAAACTACATGTCCAAAACTTTACCTCATCCAGCCAAAATTCACTTTTACTAAACTTTGTGTATAATTGCTTTTCTTTTAATATTTGCAAAACTGTCCTCAGATGCTGCTCATGCTCTTCACTACTTCTAGAATAAATCAAGATATCATCAATGAATACTATCACAAATTTATCTAGATACTCCTGAAATACTTGATTCATCAACCCATAAAAGCAGCTGGAGCATTTGTCAAGCCAAATAGCATCACCAAGAACTCATAATGACCATATCTGGTCTTGAAAGCAGTTTTAGATATATCTTCATTCTTTATTCTTAATTGATGATATCCAAATCTCATATCAATCTTTGAAAATACTGCTGCCCCTGCAGCTGATCAAACAAATCATCGATCTTCGGCAATGGATAATTGTTTCTAATGGTTACCTTGTTCAACTGTTTATAGTTTATACACAACCTAAAGGTACCATCCTTTTTCTTCACAAACAACACTGGTGCACCTCATAGCAATACTAGGTCTAATAAACCCTTTATCCAATAATTCATGTAACTGACTTTTTAATTCTTTCAATTCAACTGAAGCCATTCTATAAGGCATAGTTGTCAGACCCGGCCCAGACATTGACCCGGCCAAGGGCTTGGGTCACCGGGTCACTGGTTCAACCATCGGGTCACCGGTTGAACCATAGATCAATTATTTTAATATAAAAATATATTTATATTAATAAAAATTATTTTTAATAAAATGAATATATGAATACTAATCTTTATAATCTTCTTTTTTTTTCAAAAAAAAAACTTTTTTGGTATCTTATTTAATCTCTAAAATTTGCTTACTTTCAATCTGCATACCCATTTAGTCTGATTTAAATTTTTCTCAAAAAAAAAATTTAAAAACATTTTTTATCTGAGTTTCTTTATTTCATCATTTTCCCTTTGTTTCTACTTCCATCTTGATTCCCATAAGATTTTCATTTTTTCATCTTTTTTCTTTTTTTTTTTCTCCTCTCACCGATGCTCTTTTTTACATGATCTCCTTTTTTTCTCCATAAAACTTGTGAGCATCCCAATGAACAAAAAGTTTCCATAAACACTTAGGAATTTAAAATGTCAAAGACAAGAAAATTTGAAATGGCATTGATAAACCCATGACCCGGTTCAGACTGGGTTGACCGGTTCACGAGTGAATCGGACGGGTTGACCGAGTTATTCCGGGTCTCTTACATATCCGATTTTATTTAGAATCGGATCGGCTTGGCCTCCGGGTCCCGGTTCAACCGGCCAGTTCGGTCTGGTTTTAACAACTATGGTATAAGGTGCCCTGGCTATTGGTCTGGTATATGGAGCTAGATCTATACTAAAATCAAATCCTTTGTCAGGAGGTAACCCTGGCAGCTCCTCAGAAAATACATCTAAAAATCCCTTACCATAGGGATATCCGCCAGCTCTAAACCATTGCCTCTAGGCTCACTGCACAAGCTAAATAGGCTTCACATCTCTTTGCTAGCATTCTATTGGCTGACAGAGCTGAAATCACTCATGAGGGTAACCCCCTCCTATCACCAACGAAACAGACCTCTATCATCAGAAGTTTGTAACATCACCTCCTTCCTCAAGCAATCTACTCTGGCTCTATGCACAGATAGCCAATCCATCCCCAAAATGGCATCAAACTCTTTCAATCTCAAAGGAATCAAATCTACTATTAATTTCTGACCCTCCACAGAAATATCATAGCCTCTATACACTTGGTCTGCTATAAAAGGCCTCCCTACGGGCATAGATACTACCAATTGGCTACCCAACTGGCCCACATCTCTAACTAGATTCTTAGCAAACTCGTATGAGATGAATGAATGTGTAGATCCAGAATCAATTAAAATATAAGTATCATGATTATCGATGGGTAGCATACCTGTCACCACATCAGGATCAATTTGAGCCTCCTGCCTGGTTATGGCAAATACTCTGGCCTCGGCCCTTGAAACACGGATGACCTACCTGGCTGATTAACATTAGGCCCCATCTGACTAGCTGAAGCCACAACACCACTGTCACTCCTTCTACTAGGCTGTCTTCTTGGCACTACTGGCCCCTGAGGAAGCCCACCAGCCTGCTGCCTTCCTAGGGCAATCTCTCTTCAGGTGACCTAGATCACCACAAATATAACATCCCTTATTGCCCCTCTTACACTCTCCCAAATGAAGTCTTCCATATATATTACATGGAGGTATATTTCTCCCTCCACCAGAAGGACGACCCTGCTCCCCTACATCACCAGACACCCTGCTAGTGGCAGCCTGAGGCATACCCCCATAAGGCTTTCTTTGGGCTGGGCTAGATGCTGACACAGATACTGATCTCCTGCCCATATCACCAGGGGCTCTAAAACCAGAATAAAACTATCCAGTCCTCTAGGGTTTCTTAAATGGCTGAGTCCCTCCCGGAGCAGAAGAATAACTAGGAGCACTTCTTTTCATTCTATCATGCCTCCTACTCATATATTCTTTTTCAATCTCCTCAACTTTGAGTGCTCCCTGCACCAACTCAGAGTAACTATTATAGGTCTGCATACGGATCTTGGCTTAATAGGGAGATTCAATCTATCCTGGAATAGTCGACACCTCTCTCTCTCATCAGTACAAAGGCCCTAGCAAACTAAGATAACTCAACAAAAGTGGCTTCATAATCTGCCACAGACATCCTCCTCTGGGTCAGACTAAGGAAATCCCTCCTCTTCTGATCCCTATAAATCTCAGAATAATATTGCTGATGAAATTCTCTTCTAAAATCTTCCCATGACAACTCCACTCCCTGGGACTGCCTGCCCTGAATAGATCTCCACCAACTTTGGGCTCTACCCTCCAGTAAAAAGGTGGCAATACCCAGCCTCTGCTCCTCAGAGCATCCCATCACATCAAATACCCTCTCGATTCTCTGCAGCCATGCCTTGGCCTGAATAGGATCAGTAGTTCCTTGGAACTCCAGAGCCCCTAACTTTCTGGCTCTTTCCACATTCCTCACAACCTCCAAAGTTTTAGATGGAAGGCTAGAACTAGCACCCACAGTTGCTACCACAGCCTGAGTAATCATGCCTAGCAACTCTGGCATACTAGGCCCCTGAGTCTGTACTCGAGATGGGTCCACTGGCACAGGGGTAACAGACTGTGAAGAAAACTCTGGCATCTGCTCTGAAGATGCCCTTACTCTAGCCTCATTAGATACTGCTCGGTGGAATCACTAGAAGCCATTCTACCAATTTAACTTCTTCTAACTGACTTTCTGGGTCTACTTTGACCTCTGCTTCTATCCCTGCCTGAGGATTGCTCCGTCTCTCTAGATGCCTTTGTAGTAATCGTCCTACAAGACATTATTCATTACATAAGTTTCATCATTCAATAGCTATAATCATAATCATTCAATCATCCTAGACTCATACTCATACTTATTCCCCTAGGACCTAATAACCTAGGGCTCTGATACCAAAATTGTCAGCTCCCCCTCTCTTTAGGGTCACTGACAACACACCTGCACACTTGTGGTAATCGGATAGAGTTTTACTAGTTTTTATGTAGCGCTCCATAAAGAGCTAGAGAACCCCAACAAATTATCATAAGTGGCAGACACTAAAAATACATCATGTTAAAAACTTTTTATTATCAGCTCAATTATATACATCACTCAAATCAACACTAAGCATCAACCTGCTCAGATAATATTTTTCATGACATTCCTCAGGCAGTTTACAAGATCACATTCGCAATCGACATCAAAATCATAAGTACATCCACCATACTCATAATTTTCTCCAAAACATAAGACTTGTATTTCTATCTAAATAAGTCTGATACATCATCATATCTCACTGTACATATACACATATGCAAATATACAAATATCATCCCACACTAACTCAATATACATGGCTATCATCTATACACCCTTGCATCCAAGCAAGCTTCACCAGCAAGGGTCCGGTCCTGCTTATCCTATGATCCTGGCAGAAATACTCACTGATCTGAAAGTAAATTTAAATCATAGAGGGGTGAGACCTAAGTCCCAGTGACTGGATAACCATCTAACCATAGAGAAATAGAGAACCATAACCTCACATTTTCAATCGTATGCTGATACTATATAGCTTGTACAACTCAAAGTATATTTTTAACATGATATCAGATAAAATAAAATGTAGCTTATTTTCAAATAATATACCAGTACTGAAATACTCTACAATAACTTTCCACTGAAAGCTAACTCATTAAGATAAAAATCCATGCATTACAATACGAAGATATGCATTCTTTATCTACAGCCCATACTTTCTTTATTAAATTCCCAAATTCCCACCGGAATCTGCTTGCCCACTAGCATCTCATGTAAACTCTCCCTTTTGGGATAATTATTTGGCCCACTGGCCCTCTTTAAATCACAATATATGCTTTTAAATCTCATAATACTGGGCTGTGTGTGTAATGCCCCTGAGGTACCACCCTACAGTCACCCTCCTGTAGGTGTACTCTCATTAGGTGCATGACTAGCAACAGGATCCCGCACAAATAGCACCCCTTACCCGTGCGGTTCACCTGGCAAAGTACTTTGTTCCTTAACCCTGAAACCTTGGGTTTTCTCTCTGCCCCCATGGGCTATATATAGTAACCAGCTTCACTGAGCTATGATTCATGCCCCCACTGGCTGCTACAACCTGCCCCACTGGCCTGGTTAAGTGTGCACTCACCCCTGATTCTGGGGTTCATCATACGATCTGTCCGCAAGGAGGTGCCGGCTCAATAGTAGTGTGCAATGCTCATGCTACAGTACAGTCTAAAGGGTGATCAGCCCTATAGCTGCCTGATGCTCAGTATGATACATACATCATTTGTAAAGCTTTATCATGCAAATATGCCATGTATATATTATCAATCCCCTCATCGAAACTCATGCTTATGTCTTTATGCTCAAAACTCATGCTTATTTCTTTATGCTTAAAACTCATGCTCAAAACTTATGCTTATTTCTTTATGCTTAAGACCCATGCTCAAAACTCAAGCTTATTTCTTTATGCTTAAAGCTCATGCTCAAAACTCATGTATCAAAATATCATATACTAGGTTCTCATTTCTCAGATTTAAAACATACATAATACTCTACTAAACATAACATACCACAACTAGGTATTAGTCTCATTATAGTAGCTCAAATTAACTTTTCATTGCTAGATGAGAAACCCACTCACCTTAACAGGTTACTTCTCAACTGGTACTTAACTCCGGTATTTCGGCTCCCTGGAATAACCCTCTTGACCTACGTCAACATATAGATACGATAGCTATTAGGATCACCTTCACACGAGGTTTTTCAAAAAACCATGCATGCATACATGATCTATCCTCTAATATCTCATTATTTCCTTCCACCCTTTTTTTACTCAAGATTACTTCCACTATTGCCTCAAAATATAAGTGTCATAAGAAAATCTAAAGTCATGCAAGATCTAAGGAAGCTATAGTTTACCTGGAGTCAATCACAAACCTCAAGCTTCCCTTTCCCCTCTTCTTTCTTTCTCCTTCTTCTTCCTCTTCCTCTCTTTCTTTTTTTCTTTCTCTCTTTCTTTCTTTCTTTTCTCTGGCTGAACCCACGTTTTCCCTTTTTCTCTAATGACTTGGGGACCAAGTCATGGGTAACTTAAGGGCTAAGGCATGCCAAATTTCCACTTTTGTCCTCAAATACTCTTAACGCAAGCTTTTTGGAAAACACGTGGCTCACTTATAACTAAGATATTTTACCCTTAGATTTTCTTTTCCAATTGCCCTTAACACAATTAGCAATTGACATCGGAGCCTTTTCCAAATTTGCCCCCGATATAACATCTTTTTAATTAATTATAGATCAGATTATCATTTTTATTTAAATCGATACTTTTATGTAACATTTCTAAGAAAAGACTACATCAACATGAAGAGCTCGATTTTAGAAATCTAACGTTTCAAACGACTCAAATTGGACTTAAAACGGAATAAATATGAAATTTTTAAGATTTAACCCAGAAAATCTATCATCTTAGAGTCGGCTCCAACAGATTTAGTGTCGGCTCCAGCAAAAATAGGTATCGGCTCTAGAAAAATAGGTGTCGGCTCTAATATTGCAGCAGAAATGTTAACCTTCTATTTTCTCTGCAGGTGTAGAGACCTCTTCTTCAGGTGTCAACTCTTAAAGCGTGCTGAAAGTTTAAAACGTGCCAGAGTCGACTCCACTCCAATTAGAGTCAACTCTAATTACTAAAAACATCACTTAAGGATAAAACTCAAACTAAACTTGATTTTTCTTGTGATTTATGCCCATTAAAACTTAAATCTCTCAATTTCTTAAATCAAACTCATTAGCACTCAAAAATATACTCATTTACTTCAAAATTTTTTCTCTTTACATTTATCAAAAGGCCAACACACCCACACTTCACTAAAACTCTCTGACTTTCATTTCAAATGAAAAATGTCATTAATATTACTTAATACATTACAAGGTTTTCGAGATGTTACACGTGATCTATGGCCAATGATGGGACATCAGTGATGCCAGCCTTATGATGGCGATCACCTTTTCGTGGAGTCCAAAGGATTTCCTCGATCTCGAGGAGGATCCCGCCGAATCTGACAGTGAGGAGTGACAGGGCGATAACGTTGTAGTGCCCCATGCCTTCCGCATTGAAGAGGCATCGCTCCTTGGGGACACATACCCCTCTCCGCGGTTAAGGGCATGTGGGGATCAGCCACCGAATGATTGTGCGCCCCTTTTGACATATGGGAGGTATAACCTAGTCAGCTCAAGGGCGGGGGGGCATCTGGTGTGGCTGATCAAGCCACGTCAGGACTAACGAACAAAGTGATTGATGGAGATGAGAGGAAGATGGGTGGAACCCTTCAGCAAGGGTTCCCAGACTCCCGACTCCAGGGTCAGCCATTCAGCATTGACTGCAGAGTCGGCCTCCAGTCTCGACTCCAGGGTCGGCCATCCAGCACCGACTCCAGGGTCGGCCATCCAGTCCCGACTCTAGGGTCGGCCTCCAGCACCGACTCCAGGGTCAGCCATCCAGCACCGACTCCAAAGTCGGCCTCCAGTCCCGACTCCAGGGTCGGCCTTCCAGCAGCGACTCCAGAGTCGGCCTCCAGTCCCGACTCCAGGGTCGACCTCCAGCACTGACTCCAGAGTCGGCCATCCAGCATCGACTCCAGAGTCGGCCATCTAGTTCCGACTCCAGAGTCGGCCATCCAGTCCCAACCCCAGAGTCGGGTCCAACCCAATACTCTCGGCCTTCACGTGGCTCACCTGATGTTTGCAACCGCCACATGGCCCACCTACCACCTGCAACTACATATGGCCCCTGCGGCCACTGCTAGTTGCGGTGCACGCCCGACAAGACCAGGCCTACCTGTCGACTGCGGTGCTGCGCCAAGAGAGAGGGGGACGATAGGCTACCCCTGACAAGCTTATAGATAGTTGCGACATGTCCCTATAGGGCTTACCGCATGCCCCCTGCTAGACGATGACGTCTCGAAATCAACAACATTCCAAAAGTGGGTAAAGGGACTTTCGAACAGGTATAAGAACCTTCACTCATAATGAAAGAAGGGATCGGAACCTCATATTTCAGCTAAGTCTTTTAGTCCATGATTCATCACTATTTTTCAAGTTACTCATTTGAGCATCAAAAGGTCCCACCGGAGCAACCGGTCCTCGAAACTTTCGTGTAGGAAGAGTTGTTTGAAGATTCCCAGCTTTACCCTTATCATCCTTTGGATTCTCATTTCGTCCTACTTTGAGGAGATGATTTGGCGACAACAATGGCCTTATGTTTGAATAAGGCTGAATTTAAATTCAAAATAATCCTGCTTGATCGATCAAATTTACATATGTGCGCATAATAAAGTAGACGGCCGAGATCCATTCTTATTGAAGGATCTCACTAAGGAAGACTTCACAACACCCTATCGAATTTAAATAAGCGGTCGGGTCCACTGGGGAACCGGTTGGTCGAATTGAACCGGTTTGGACTTGATCCGGTTTCTGTGCATCCCTCCCCCAAATCCAGTATCATATCAGATCGACAGAGGCAACGCTGGCCGACAAGAGGCGTGAAGAAAATAGCGGACGGAGCCGACGGGAGGAACGGGAAAAAGGACTGGTTTTGAGGTCCGTTGTCTTATCTAATTTCTCTCAATTTTTAGCACTTCAATTTAATTCTCAATTCACTCCTCTCTGTTCTTTGGATTCCTGGTGCATATATTTCTCTTTCTCCTTATTAGATTTCTTGAATCACGATGCGAAGTTCCGAAACTAGGGTTTCGTTTTCTTTTCTGGTTCTTTTTTTTAAAAAAATATAATATCTCTAGAAATAGTTTTATTGATCCATATTTTTGCATTTTTGTTTTACTGAACTGTGATTAATTTGGGATTTATCAGTTTTATTTTTAGAGGCTTTGGATCTTGGATATTCTCTGATTCTATTTAGATGTATTCAATTTGTGATTCATTCTAGGCTATTTGTTTGTTCTGCAATTGGTCTTAAAGCGGTTCCCCGATGGACGCGAAGGATCCTCCTGAGCAACCAGCAGCACCATCCAAAGATGAACCTGTTCATTTTGATCCAAGCCGAAGTAAATAATTCATCCCTGCATTTGCTCTTATTGTATTCAAGTATATAAAGGTCTGCTAGTTTTGCTTATATTTTATTTTGCAGCTTCAAGATTTTTCGTTCTTTTGCTTCAACTAGTTATACTTTGCATATATGAGAATATGTGTTTAACATGATTTCAGAAATTATATATCTCTGGCTAAGGAATTTCTTTATAATATATTTGTTGTATGAACTGGTTGTTTGAGAAGTTTGCTAACTTTCGGCCAAGTTTGATTTCTTGAATTTTTCATGAATATTATCTAAGGTTGATGACCAAGTAGAATCCAGAGCTTCTTTGTTAAGACAGACTCCTAGGGGCTTTTTAGAGATGAGCAGATTTGATTGTATGTTCATCCGGAGGTGACTTATCTTCACCTGCTTAACTTTTGGATCTAAAAAGCCTCATAAATAACCGGCTTCATAATGCCAGTGATTTACAAGTGAATATAGAATACCTCAATTTGAGTACAAACATTAAAATGAAAACGATAAGCAATTTTTTTATCAGCATTATTGATATTAGGTTGACTGTTTTGTTTCAAATCAAGTCTTGCTTACCTTTTTTTCCAACAAAAGGTAATTCATCAACACTAGTTTTTCAAAAGAGGGCTTGTTTTGATAATTGTGATATATCCAAAGTAAAGGTTTCAGGACTGATAAGGTCGTGGTCTTGCCCATTAGGCTTTTTCTCATCTAATTGGATTCCTGTGTTTGAGGCTTTCTGAGAACCTCAGGTAGTGTATTTTGGAATAGCTTCATCTATATTCTGATTTTCGAAGAAGATTGTTGATTTTGAAGTGATGGGCATCTTATCTATAGTTGCTCCCATGCGTGTATGGATCTATATGCTGATGTGAGGAAAAAGGAACTTGTAAGACTTGGCTCAGTTGTTATGAATGGTACAAGACTGTACTGCATGAGAATGTACTAAGCAACCAATCGAGATACCTGAGTGTTTTTAAGCATAAATGGCTGTAGTTTGTGGATCATAAGATGGAATGGCTGCTTCTACTGTGAGAACAATGTTTCAAACAATCCTCCAAAACAGTCTCACTATCTTACAATATCCAGTCAAAATACTCCCTTGCTCACAACTCTTTTTGAAGATTCTTTAGCTTATGCTTGCTCTTTTTATTTTCAAGTGATTGGCATCATCAAAAGGAAGGCCTTGATAAAAGATCTTGCTGCTGCTTACCATGCTGAGTGTCTTGCCTATTGCCAGGAGCTTCTGCAACTTCAAAGAAAGTGGGAAGAGGTTGGTATCCTTTTACATTTAGATTTTAAAACTTGTGAAATGTAATTTTGCTACTCATCTTGCTTAATATTAACATTCTCAAATATTTAATTAGAACCACAATTGTTCCTTTAGCTGTTCTGCATTCATCACATGTTGCGATTAACCTTTCATCTTTTTATATGGAATCTGCCCAAGTGTTATCATGTAAATTCGAACTGTTATGCAACTACCATATAGGTTTGTATGAGTCATCTGTTCAATGCTATAATGGATCAGGATCCTCTTTATACTAGTTTCTTTTAGCAAAAAGATTGGTGGCAATTGAAGGACAAAACAACAAGCAAAAGTATTGATTTGTTAGAATACAATATCCTTTAGTTTATTATATATATATATATATATATATATAGAGAGAGAGAGAGAGAGCGCTACATTCGAATGAATGCAACCAAGTTCAAAATCCAATCACTTTTCCATCCTTAGATCCATACGGATTCATAAACTGTATAGATCCAAAGGTGGGGAAGGTGATCGGACTTAGACTTGGCTACATTTGAATATAGCCAAGACTTCTCTCTCTCTCTCTCTCTCTCTCTCTCATGACCAGATTTAGGTTTGGCTTTGCAATATTTTTTATTTGATTAGGGCATTTTAATAAAATATGCATAAGCTTCCTGTTCAGATTCACAGATAAATGTCCTATTTTCTCTGTTTTGCTAATTGACCTCTTTGTCCACAACAACAGATTTTCCTTTTTGTTTGTCTTTTCCCTTCTTTTTTTTAAAATTTTTTGATGGAAAAGCTATATATGTTCCTATGGCCATGAATTAGCATATGTTCCGTCAGCCATTGTGAGCGTCAAAATCATGATTTTTTTTAAAATTTTTTTATTTTTCCTGTTTGCTTTTTGAGATGCTGGATGTATTATTGCAGATATCTGTTTATCTGGACTTTGCCAGTTGTACTTAACTATATTTGGCACATGAAGTTCCTGTTTATAACCATAGATTATGAAAGTATTTTAAATCTAATTGAAATTTATGTAGATTGACACAGCATTTTTTGTTCCTTGACCTCTCCAAGCACTTCTAATCAGTTCCTTTTCCCTTCTCCAGCAACAGTATATTGAAAGAAAAACTCCTGAGGATGCTAGAAAGCAGGTGGTGATGAAGCCTTCTAAACGTCCGAAAAAGGGGCTCTGAGAATCTGTGGCTCAAAGTTCTCTGTACTATATTTTCTTCACCATGCGATTCCTGTATCAAATTTGCAGATAGATTTCCCACTAATTATATTACGTAAATGATTCTAAGTTTTGCGTTAGTATGCATATAAATTCTTTCTCATTAAATGTGGGGCTTCACTGAAGAGATTTTATGCTAGCCAGATAGATTACATGCATAGTTATACTTGTCCTGGCAAGGTCAGTGCAAACATAATATGCAAAACCCTGGCAATGCTAATCTTCTCTGCACACTGCAAAAGGATAACCTCTCCAGATTAGAAGAGATCAAGATATTGCACCTGTGAATCTTAGGAATCTAAATGCTTGTCTAGAAGATAGCATTGTCAAGCAAGTTAACGTGTTATCTGCGACACAGAAAGTTAAGTGTACATGACCAAAAATACGTGTCCCGAAAGTTAACTACACATGCCAAAAAATACGTTGTCAAGCAAATCAATGTTCCTCTTGAATTTTTTGTTTTTTTTTAAACCCGGTCGATGCCACTTGTTAAGTTCATGGATGGCATACTGTCTTTTAAGAGTAGCATGAGTGATAAGTGGCTAGAGGAGAAGTTTCGTGCAAATCCGTAGTAATTTATTCATGACTTCCATATTGTCTTTTAAGAGTAGCATGAGTGATAAGTGGCTAGAGGAGAAGTTTCGTGCAAATCCGTAGTAATTTATTCATGACTTCCATTGGTATCCCTGCGGTTTAAAAATCGTTCAAATGTTAATCCTCTGCTTACTCTTAATCATATAATACCATTTGAAACTATTTATCTTTTTTGATCTGTTTTTGAGCATTATTTAAGCTTTCTTCAGAGGGCGTAGCATCATTTATAATGCCTTGTTGGCTCAGAAATTCATGCATGATCTTCAGCGTATTTTCGATCGGAACGCTCTCATGGCCATTAAGCTGGATATGGAGCGTGCTTATGATAGACTGAGCTGGGATTTCCTGCGTCGCACTCTTGATATGTTTGGGTTTACGAACCTTTTATTGATTGGATTATGGCCTGTGTCTACCGCACGTCTTTTTCTATCCTTGTAAATGGGGTCAGACTGATTTCTTTCATTCTGAGGTTGGCTTGAGGCAGGGATGCCCCCTCTCACCGTTTTTGTTCATCCTCTCTGCGGATGCTTTATCGAGGGCTTTATCTCAGGCACAGCTAGACTATTCTCTTATTCCTTATAGTGTGGGACCCAGAGGACCTTCGCTATCCCACTTGATGTTTGCAGATGATTGTATTCTTTTGGGACAGACTTCAGTTCGGAATGATACCATTTTTGCCACTATTATTCAGTCTTATTGTTTGGCCTCTGGTCAGAAAGTGAACCCGACCAAATCTTTGATCTGCTTTAGCCCCTCGGCGTCTCCTTCTCTGAAAAGAGCTATTTTGCAAATCATGGGTATCTGATCACTTATCTGGGGATTCCTATTACCGGGAGAAGGCCACGGAGTTCTTATTTCAGTGATCTTGTAAGACGGGTCTGTGATCGATTGGATGGGTGGCAGGTTACTGGTCTCTCTATGATGGCGATGATCACTATATTGAGATCTGTGCTATTGTCGCTTCCTCTCTATCTGTTGTCTAATGCGACTATTCCACTGTCGTGCCCGCAAAAAATTGAGAGATATTTTAGGGACTTTCTCTGGGGCTCGATGCGGGATGGGCATGATATTCATCTTGTTGGTTGGGACAGTGTCTGTCTGCCACTTTATGAGGGAGGATTGGGGATTCAATCCCTTATTGTGAAGAGGGAGGCTTTGATAGTTAGGCATGCTACTCAATTTTTGCTTGATCCGCACTGTATGTGGAGTTCTTTTATGCATGCTAATTCTTTTATGCATGCTAAATATGGTGACTGGTCTTCCTTTGTTGATGCTCTATCTACTCATGGGCTTTCCTTCTTTTGGAGAGAGGTTTGTCGGCATGCTCCGGATATTCTGAACAGCATCTCATGGATGATTGGTGATGGTGCTTCTGTGGATGTGGTTCGGGATTCTTGGATTGCAGACCTCCCTCTTTCTCGGTGGCCCACCTTATCAGTACTGCCATCCCTAGTGGTATGCGAGTGTTTGACTTGATAATTCAGGACTGTTCAGCTTGGAGTACCTCTTTACTCTCTAGTCTGTTTGGATATGAGCTCTATCGCCGTATTCTAGTCATTCCTTTTATGTCGGGTCATATTCCCGATACCAGGGTGTCGAAGAGATCTTGTTTGACTCGAGCTCCGATCAGGGACCTTCTGAGGATTTACAGGCCACAAGTTTAGCAGGTGTTGGATGTGGATTAGATTTGGCATCTCCCTATTCACCCCAGGGTCCGTCTATTTATTTAGAAAATGGCTTGGAACTGCCTACCCACATGCTCTATCCTCTCCAGGCGTGGGTTGAGTATTCAGGCCATTTGCCCGTTATGTGGCCTTGATGAGGAGACGGTTGACCATGCTATCTTCAGTTGCTCTAGAGCCAGGATGTTATGACAGCTGTCAGGTGACCTGCCTTGGGATGTGGGTACTCTTTCTCCCTGTAGTTCCTTTCTGG
Organism: Calamus simplicifolius; assembly: GCA_900491605.1. Taxonomy (NCBI): domain Eukaryota; kingdom Viridiplantae; phylum Streptophyta; class Magnoliopsida; order Arecales; family Arecaceae; genus Calamus; species Calamus simplicifolius. Next base: position 914,280 of record UESW01004023.1, read on the forward strand.
GTATGCTCAGGCGAGATTTTGTCAGGGGTTCCCATCAGGTGGTTACTGCAAGGGCTTATTTGACTATACAGATTTGGTTATCCCGTAACCAGCTTGTCTTCACTGATGTAATGACTCCACCTCGTCATATCGTTAGACTACTTTCTCTTCTACGAAGGAGTATACCTTCCATCACATGGTTTTTGATTTTGATAGCCCTAGCCACTGGAGCTCCCATGCTGCCTTGGCAGCGCACCGGTGGACGATCTTTATTTTCTAGGAGCCCCCATCTCCAGGGTTTGTCAAAATCAACTTTGATGGTAGTGTTCGGGGTAGATATGCTAGGGCTGCTTTTGTGATTCGAGGGCCAAACGGAGTATTGCTGGCTGCTGGCAGATTCAGCCTCCTTGATTCTTCGGTGCCCCTGGCTGAATTGTCTGCTGTTTGGACGGGCATTTCCTGTGCCATCCGTGTTCTGGGCACCCGGTGCCTTATTATTGAGGGGGATTCTATCACAGTCATCCGTTGGCTCCGTCAGGATCCCAGTGATAGTATGCCATGCAATCCCTTAACTCTTGATATTTAGTCTACCCTGCAGGGGGCCCAACGCACCCTGATTCGGCATATATATCGAGAAGCGAATTTTGCGGCTGGCTGGATCGCCGCCAGAATAGCTGCTCACTCTGGGTTTTGGAGTTGGAAGCAGGAAGATCCTTGCCTTGCTATTTTGACTCAAATTTTGTACTCTGACATATCGGATTTGACTCACCCTAAATTGGTATGATCACCCGCTTGTATCAAAAAAAAAAAAAAAGCAAACAATGCATTCTATCCAAAATAGACCAAAAACACAACTACTGGAAACCTTTTGGGCAAGAAACTGGTCTCAATTGCTGGAAACTTTTCAGTATAGAAACTAGAGCAAAAGTACAAGTGCTACAAACCTCTCGTCCGAGGAATCATCATTTGTCGACCTCGGCCTTCTATGTCTGCCATTTCTATTTGGCCAATAGAGTCGGCCTTTTGTCTCGACCTCTTTTACTCAGCCAATGCAGATGAGTTCAACCTTCGGTCTCGATCTTTTTTGGTCTCGATCTCTTCTACTTGACCAATGGAATTAACCTTTATTTTTCGTCTTGACCTCTTCTAGTCGACCAACGGAGTCGGCCTTGACTTCTTGTCTCGGCCTTTTCTACTCGGCCAATAAAGTCGGCCTTGGCCTCATGTCGGCCTTCTCTATCCGATCAACTCTACTCATTTCTCTACTCGATCAATTGTACTCATCTTTCTCAGCGTTGGTGTCAGGTTTGCCAACCAGCCCATTTGATGGCCCCGGCACGATTGCCCACTACAAAGGCCTTCAATCAGCGTCCCTGCCACTAATTTCATCAAATACGAAACCACCGGGATCAAAGAAGGATGAAGCTGGCCCATAGGCCTTAGCGTGGGTGCCATCCTATCACTGTTGGCTCATGATTCCTTCCTGACAGCCCCAAGAGGAGTGCAACAATCTTGTCAACACCAGCAAGGAATCAAAGCTTGGGCAGCACTATTGGAGGGACGAGGGACTTTCTTCAGAAGAAATGCCGAGCCTAACTTATTATGATCATCTCATCCCCATCATACAGGGGTCCAGAATCCTTAAAATAAAAGGGGTTAGGTTCTTAGGTACTTTTAACCTCTGTGAGCTGGTGATGTGAATGAAGGATGGCACAAGTGCAGAGTCCCCACTCCCTCTCTCCCTCTCTCTCTCTGCTGAACCCGAAAGCCAAATCGAGCCCAGGATCTCCCACAAACTCTATTCTAGCTGCACTTGATCACGTCCGGATCCGCCTAACCCCACGGAAGGTACCGACCGCTTTTGGCTTTGTCCCTCAGCCACCATTGGCACCCCGGTGTCATCCCCGACTGTCCAAATCTGTTCTAGCGAACTTCGAACTCCGTCCCGATTTTCTTTCGGCTCCACGAAGACCGGTGCCATGCCTCTGCTCTAGGAATTCAGCCGACTCCACGGAGGGCCCTAGGCCACGTACATCGTCATTGCAGCCTTCCCTCGATCTAGCACCAGGAGCCGATGCCTCACCTCCGGACTTTCCCGACTCCGAGGCCTCAGATCCGACGTTCGGCTCTATTTCAGCTGAGGTCCAAGCTCCTTGGATCCGTCTCGGCCGCCTTCGGACCTCCCCGACTCCGACACCCCAGATCCTACGTTCAGCTCTATCTTAGCTGGGGTCCGAGCTCCTCGGATCCATCTCAGCTGCCTCCGGACCTCCCTGACTTTGATGCCCCAGATTCGACGCTCGGCTCTGTCTCGGCTGAGGTCCAAGCTCCTCGGATCCGTCTCAGCTGCCTCCAAACCTCCCCGACTCTGACGCCTCGGAGCACGATGGCTTTTGTCCAAGTGGCCTCGACTCTCAGCCCTGGATAGCACAGGCTTCGTCCCTTGTCCCAGCTGTCCCGACCACGTTTGGATGTGCCCGACTCCACAGATAGTCCCAGACTCTCAGTCTTCCATGATGGCCCCAGCTATCTTTGAACTCAGCTCCGGACATTCCCAGCCATCCCGGTTTGCTATTGCCAGATCACCCTCCTTGAACGTCCACGAATGTCCGGTCGCCTTCTCCGGCATACCGAGGATCCTCCGGTGGACTTTTGATGGGTGATGAAGTGAAATGATGCAATCTAGAAGAAGATAGTAATAACTAAATAAAAAATAAAGTGAAGCTAGGCTATATTTTTATGTAAAAGAGAAAAAATTTTATGAAGGAATTTGCATGTTAAACTAGACTTGGATGAGAATCCCTCAAAATATTAAAGAGAAAGGATCTTTATGGCTAAGAAACCACATAGGCTAGGGCTTAGTTATTCTAATATTTTAGATCAAAAAATATTGAAAGATGGGTATCTGACCATTAATATATCAGAGATTGGAAGGATTATACTCAATGATGAAGTTCTTGGATGACAAGGAGATTCCTCTAGTTGCAGGACTTTTTGTATCTGTTTCTTGTCACGGAAGCCTTCTTCTTTGGAACCTGGAGATCCTGGGAATCCTACACAAACCAATATTAGAGTTAAGAACATAAAAATTTGATGGAGTATTAATGAAATAAAAAAAGAGAAAGGAAAGGTTGAAATTAAGATGAAGCTTGGTGGATTAGGTAGCTTGGCCGGCCTTCTTTGTGGAGTCTTCTTTCACCTTGGAAGATGGGATGGGATGGTAGAATGGAATGAAGAATGGCTAATGGATCTTGGTGTGAGATGACTTTCTTAAAGTAGCTAAGGGCTTTTCACCCACTTCCTCTCGGAGGACATTTGCCAACATAAATGGAAGAAAATAAACAGTAGCTAAGGGCCTCTCACCCACTCCTTCTCGGAGGATATTTTCCAACACAAATGGAAGAAAATAAACTCAACTTTCATTCATCATAAATTATCTTTACAAGAGAGCTTGGAGTAGTATTTATAACCTCCAAGGGACTTGTGAAAATTCAAATTATATGAAGCTTTTCATGAGAAGTTGCAACCTAATTCAAATTACATGGAGCTTTTCATGGGAAGTTGCAACCTAAGCTAGTTATAAGGGTGGGAGGTTGAAACAATTTATAACTAAGCTTAAAAAGAGAAGAGAAAAGTGGGCGGCTTCTTTGAATTTGAATTCTCTTTGGTGATGTGGCATGTGGTGATGTGGCTTGATGAGGTGTGCACCAAGAGGTTGGCATGGCACCCAACAATACTTGCTGAAGTGGCAAATACCTTGGATTGATTTGTTGGAATGGTTGAATGCATCCAATCTTCAAGCTCACTTGCTTACCTTGAACCAATTCCATACCTATCTTGGACCCAACTACTAAACTCACTAAATACAAACCAATTTGACCCTACTTGGACTCAAGAACCCAAATTGAAATAAACCAACTTTAATTACATGACTCAAATTCAAAAAAGTAAAATTATTACTCTATTTATAGGACACATGAAAGAATTAAAGCCATATTGAATTAGATCGAAGCCTCTTTCGAACTTTGGTGTTCGCACCAATTCTCTTAGGATGGGATGAACTCAACCCTGTCAAGTAAGGACTGGTCTGACTTTGATACCTTTCTAGCAGGTCTGGATCGATTTGCTATAGATCCTCTCGGGTGATCTAGGAATCCTTGGATTCTGACCTTCCTTGCCATCGAATCAGATAACGTTGATAGCCCTTATTTCTGATGGTAATTGCCTGGTCATCCAAGATACGTTCAATCCTATCTTTCCGCTCTGGCTGAATTGCTGGTAGATACTCTAGTAGGGTTTCACTCTCAAAGGCTGAGTAAGGTCCAAAAGGCTCACTAGGAATTAATGCCGACTCTTTGTATTCTTTCAGATCAGAAATATTAAATGTTGAATTAATGCCATAATCTAATGGTAACTCTAATATATGTATTAGGTTCAACTCTCTTTAATACTTTGAAAGGTTCAACTCCTCGGGCATGCAGTTTCTTCATAGTTCTCAATAAGAACCCTTCAGGTCTAAGTTTAACCATAACAAAGTCCCCTATATTGAATTCTTTCATTCGTTTATGTGAATTGGCCATATGCTTACAGACTTCATTGCTCATTTGAATTTTCTTACTATCTCCTTATGCAATTCCTTAATATGCTGTGCATATGACTTGGCGGACTTAGATATTCATTTATGAATGGGTAATGGAATGAGGTCGATAGGTTTCCAAATTGGTGAACCTTCATTAATTTTCTTTTCTAAGTCTTTATCATTTATCAAATGCAACCCCTGTTTCTTTTCCTTTAAGTTACTAGACCCTCTCTTAATGTTGTCTTTGGATGAAAAAGGGTTATAACTATCTTCTTTCCATTAAAATTAAAGGAACAAGAATTAGATCGATCGAATAAAGTAGCATCACGATCATATAACCAAGGTCTGCCAAGAATAATGCTACTAACCCCCATTGGAAGTATGTCACACCAAACTTTCTCTAGGTACGATTGGAATTGCACATGAACTTGATATCTAAACTTGACCGGTATCGAAGTGGAATCTATCCAAAAAACCTTATAAGGGTTGGGATGAGAAGCAGCTGGTAATCCTAAACTCTTAACAGTATTAGTTAAAATTGCATTGACACAACTCCCACTATCTATAATGATTTTGCATGCTTTCTCCCCTATTTGATAAAAGTTTGTAGGATGTTAGTCCTATGCCAGTCTTTCGGCTCTTTGATCTTGGTCAAGATACATCTAACAATTCCTAAAAACTTAGACGAGTCTAAAACTTCTTCATCTCAATCATACTCATCAGCTAGATTCACTTCTGCTTCATAAATCTCTTCCTCCAAATTCTCAATTGATTCATCAACTTCCTCCTCTACTTCTCCTATATGTAAGGCTCTAGTAGGACATTGACTAGCATAATGACCTACCTTACGGCATTTAAAATAGTGTATGTTTTGAGTATTACTCCTTTGGATTTTTGGACTCTTTCCTTTATCAATCTTTTAGACTAAAGGAGTATTGGGTATGGGTCGGCTAAAGTGAGTCTAGCTTGGATTAGGCCTTTGGCTTGGGGCATTCATCTTATTGGGTTCAGGCCGACGGATAAATGGTACTCTTTGGAATCTTTTGAAGTCCCTAGCTACCTGGTATGCTTGTTTTAAGTCATGGACTTCTCTAAGGAACAGTTCTCTCTGAATTTCTTCCCTTAAACCAGCTATAAATCTGGATAGGGTTATATCTTCTGATTCAACAATACTACATCGCATAACATATTCATCAAACTTAGCAATGTATTCTGACACAGACCTATTCCCTTGACTTAGCCGTTGCCATTGGTCCAGTAACCTTTGCTTATAGGAAATAGGTAGGTACTTCTCCCTAAGCTTGATTTTCATGGCTCTTCAAGTACCTATTGGCATGTCTCCTCTTTGCTTACACAGTCGCTCAACATTTTTCAGTATAATCTAGCTTGTCGGATTAGCCTAAGTTTGGCAAATTTAAACTTTCTCTCCTCTAACATTTCATACCATTTGAAATATTGGTCCATATCTCCCTCCCAATCTATGTACACCTTAGGGTCTAGGTCTCCATCAAAAGTGGGTGCATCAAGTCGGATACTCCTAAGGGCTCTTTCATCTTGATCAATGTAGTCATGATGAGGTCTTCTTTGGTAGGATTCAACAATAGATTCAGGATATTGGACTCTAGGATTCAGAGGTGTCATTCTGGGTGATTGAGGCTCAACATGAGTCATATAAGATTCTTCTAAGAAATCAATTATTTCTTGCATCTGGTCAAACCTAGTATTCAATTGATTATACTGCTCAGTCATAGTCCCCATTAAAACTTCTAGATTTGGGTCTATGGCTACACTGGTTGACCTGGATTATGTTGGTATGGGGTCCCTGATCTAGTTGTCATGCAATGCAATTAGGCACACAAGCCGATCACAACGACTAATGGCTCCTAAAACCTAGAGCCCAAACTAGATGCCTAATCAAAGTGGCAAACTAATCTATAGTAACTCAGCACCTAGCCAGACAGGTGTAAGGGGAGTGTAGGTCCCCGATTGCCAGCTTAGACATCAATTTTAGATTGGCCAATAGGCGGACCAGCACACAAGCCCTTGAACCACCGTTCTAGACACTAAGCACGGAGCACACACAAAGTAATTGACACAATGACTCGACACTAGCCTGAACCTGACCAGTGGGTGTCCCTAGCTCACTAGAGCAATTTGGGTCTAATCCTTTTTTTTAATTAAAGGCTAGGGTCGTTATGTAGGATTATGGTTTTGGGCTAAGGACAAGTGATGAAATCCTGCCCCCATGTCATATTGATGCCCTTAACTTGATTTATCATGAGATGTATGCAACATTCATATGAATCCTAAAATTATGTGCAAAATTTTCTGTGTTGCAACTCTAAAGTGAGGCAGGGAAGTATTATGTAACATATTCAAAAATTTAAAAAAATTTACAAAACACTCTTAACCAAATGATGATACTCCAGGTGAAAGGAAATTAAATTTAAAATTTATTGCTTTGTTGGGCAATTCCTGGAACTCAGTCACGTCAGGAAAAAAAATAGAATAGAACCTATTCTCATGCCTTATTTCGGCTGGCAAAAAATCCACAGTCCGAGATAATGCCTAAGAAAATTTTAAAAAATACTTTGAATTATAAAGAAACTATCAAAATAAAAATTATAAAATTTTAATTTTTTTATACGCTGCAATAATTAAAACACCAGACCATATACTGTAATGTTCAGATAATCCAACGAGCAAGCAAAAAATTAAAACGTTCGTCCTAACCAACCATGCTCTGATACCAATTTGATGAGGGATGAAGTGGAATGATGTAATTTAGGAGGATATAGTAATAACTAAATGAAAAATAAAGTGACGTTAGGCTATATTTTTATGTAAAAGAGCAAAAATTTTCATGAAGGAATTTGCATGTTAAACTATACTTGGATGAGAATCCCTCAAAATATTAAAGAGAAAGAATCTATGTGGCTAAGAAACCACACAGGCTAGGACTTAGTTATTCTAATATTTTAGATCAAAAAATGTTGAAAGAGGGATATCCGGCCATTAATATATCAGAGATTGGAAGGATTACACTCAAGGATGAAGTTATTGGATGACAAGGATATTCCTCTAGTTGCAGGACTTCTTGTATTTGTTTCTTGTCACAGAAGACCTTCTTCTTTAGAACCTGAAGATCCCGAGGATCCTACACAAACCAATATTAGAGTTAAGAATATAAAATTTGGTGGAGTATTAATGAAATGAAGGAAGAGGAAGAGAAGGTTAAAATTAAGATGAAGCTTGGTAGATTTGAGGTAGCTTGGCCAGTCTTCTTTGTGAAGTTTTCTTATACCTTAGAAGATGGGATAGGATGGTAGAATGGAATGGAGAATAATTAATGGATCTTGGCATGGAGATAACTTTCTTGAAGTAGCTAAGGGCCTCTCACCCACTCCCTCTCGAAGGACATTTGCCAACACAAATGGAAGAAAATAAATAGTAGCTAATGGCCTCTCATCCACTCCCTCTCAGAGGACATTTGCCAACACAAATGAAAGAAAATAAACTCAACTTTCATTTATCATAAATTATCTTTACAAGATAACTTTGAGTAGTATTTATAAGCCTCCAATGGACTTTTGAAAATTCAAATTATATGGAGCTTTTCATAGGAAGTTGCAACCTAAATTCAAATTACATGGAGCTTTTTATGAGAAGTTACAACCTAAGCTAGCTATAAGGGTGGGAGGTTGAAATAACTTATAACTAAGCTTAAAAAGAGGAGAGAAAAGTAGATGGCTCTTTTGAATTTGAATTTTCCTTGGTGACATGGCATGTGGTGATGTGGCTTGATGAGGTGTACACCAAGAGGTTGACATGACATCCTACAATGCTTGCTGAAGTGGCGTCCATCTTGGATTGATTTGTTGGAGTGGTTGAATGCATCAATCTTCAAGCTCACTTGCTTACCTTGAACCCAATTCCATACCTATCTTGGACCCAACTACTAAACTCACTAAATACAAACCAATTTGACCCTACTTGGACTCAAGAACCCAAATTTAAATAAACTAACTTTAATTACATGACTCAAATTCAAAGAAGTAAAATTATTACTCTATTTATATGACACATGAAAGAATTAAAGCCATACTGAATTAGATCGAAGCCTTTTCAAACTTTGGTATCCGCACCAGCTTTGCTCGATTTGAAGCTTGCAAAAAGTCCCAGGGACCGAAGATTCCAGCGAAAACCCTTCGACACTCAAGTCAGTGCTCTGAGCAACAGCTGTGAGCTTGAGAAAACTCAAAAAAGAAAGAGAGACCTAGAGAAGAGCTCTCTGTTAGCATATGAGCGTGTGTTGTTGTGGTTACCTGGTCAGGGGTCCCTCTTACCGAATTTATTCATCTTTAGACTTTATATGGCTTGCTTGGGAAGCCTGGAGCCTTGTCATCTAGTGAGTCATGTGGAACCCCATGATGGATGATGACTTTTGGGATTCATCTGATCTGAGTGGTTGGGGCCTCATGATGAATGATGACTTTTATGGATGAAATGTCAGGGCTGATGTTTGTGAGACTTGAGGTGCTGCCATTTGTCAGAGCATTTATGAAAATACTTGCTTTTTAGTGGTATGTCATAGCTACAGGCGTTGTCCCATCAAATATGGGTGGCTGTGGTTGATTATCCTGCACGCTTCCCCATGCATGCATGGACAATGATGAAGCCAGGTGTGTGGGCCATGCGCATGCAGATTTTTATGCTTATGTTTCAGAGGTGGCCTAGAGCGGGACAACTAGGAGCGATCGAGAATGGCCGCCTAGAAGGGCCGGCTGAAAAAGGCCGTCGAGGATGGGAGCTGGAGCCATCGAGGATGGAAGCGGAAAGAGGCCGTCGAGGACTTTCTTCACTATCTTTTTCTCCCTGTAGTACACGTCCATGACTTGACTATTGAATGCTTTACCCCATTAACTTGTCTATAGGACATTAGTGACAGAAGGTGGCCATTGAGTATGGCTAGGAGTTAATTGCCAAGGAGATGTGGTAGCCACAATACGCACTCTCATCATGTGCATGTAACTTCATGCACATAATGCACCCCCCTCCCTCCTTTTGATTTATATAGAATAGTTTCACCTGGCTTGTCTTAATTGCCCCATCTGCCAAGTCCACCTTTATTCACACAAGCGAGGGGAGAAGGCAATAAATGCCCTGGCACGTACAGGAAGGAGGGAGTCAACGTGGCTATGGAGTCAAAAGCTTGGAGCCAGAAAGCCATCTTGGGAAAGGCCGCCTATGAGGACCGCTCAGAAGGAGAGAGGCCGCCTAGAAATTAAGAGGCCGCTTAGGAAGGCCGTCCAGAAACACAGGGCCGCCTAGAACTTACCGTCATCATTACCCATGGGGTTAACTGGCCCCATCATATGCCCTCCACACTCCTTAAGCTTGTGGGCCTTGCACCAGCCAAGCTAAAGGAGTGTAGAACTTTCTACCTTTGCACTTTTTTTTTTTGCTAACTTCAATTCTAGTTCCATCCAGGTGGGGAAATTCTTTTCTTTTTGTGCTGCCTTGTGTGGATATCTGCATGCTCTTTAGAGCCATGCTTTTCCTTGTTCAAAAAAATTGTAACCAACTGAGGGTAGTAATCCTCTCTCGATACAGAGTCTGGAAGTGGATGCATGTCAACTATGAGCTGGGATTGATCTTTTCTGTCACGAGCTGACTTGGGGCTTCTAATTGGCCAACGTTGGCCGCTAGCCGCTGAGGTTGATAGAGCCGTTGAGGCTACAATGAAACCATTAAGGTTATAATGATGCCACTGAGGCAGATATAAGACTGCTGGGGCTGAAATAAAACTACCTCGGGGGTTTTGCGGCCGGCCCGGGCGTTGATTCGGAGCCACCAGAACCATAGGACTTGAACCACCTCGGAGGTTTCTCGCACCGGTCTGGGGGTATCTTATGATCGTGGAGCCACTAAGGTCATTTTAAAAATACCTTGGGAGTTGCTCTGCCTGCCCGAGATTTTGACTCGGAGCCGTCGAGACTGTAGGACTTGAACTGCCTTGGAGGTTTTTCACGCCGGTCTGAGGGTGTCCTTATGATCGTGGAGCCATCGAGAAACTACCTTGGAGGTTGCTCGGCCAGCCCGAGTGGTTATTGAGAAGTTGAATGAAAAGAAACTTTTTCTCAAAGTGCAGTGTACTGAGCTTTCGTAGCTTTTTGCCTTTGCATCGTGTTTGGTGTCGACGTTGATTACAGGCTTGAGAGCTTTTTCTTTGAAGAAATTTATCTCCTTCAGTGCTAAAGTTTGAGAGCAGCTAGAATAGAATCCGCAGGAGGTCCTGGGCTCGGTTTGGTTCTTAGGTGCAGCAGAGAGAAAGAGAGAGAGGGAGAGAGGGAAAGATGGAGTCAACAGTCAAAGCCCCTTATCCCCATCTTTCACCATGTATTAATAGCACTAGCACCTCCCAGCTTACCACCACCAGGAGTTAAAACACCCATAAATGATTGAGGTGACTGGCTATGGACAATGTCTCAAGTTCGTCCATCTTGAAAATTATTCTGCCACTGATACTTTCATTTAGGGGGCTTCAAGGTACTTTTACTGCTTAATCTACTGGGAATGCCTTCCAGCATAGCTGCATAATTGGTAGAAGTCTGAGCGCATGCCACCGCACGAAGGCTTGTAGTTTATTATCATAGGGCTATTTTTTCTTTAGTGCCCTTCGTATGAAGTCAGCTTCGTCAGTACGAATGTATTTCTGCGCATGACTTAGGGGCTCGGCATAGGAGCTAGAAGGCTTCTTATCTAGTGAATAAGTAAGTGGAAGCAGTGAAGTCCCTACTTCAGGGCCAAAATGGCCACAACATCATTGAGGTAATAAACCTCCATGGCTGCCATCCTGAAATGGGCCACAAAATCTTTTAGGGGTTCTCCCTCCTTCTATCGGATGGAGAACAAGCTATCTGCCACCCGAAGAATCTTTCGACAGGCATCAAAGTGCATCAAGAAAGCCATCTCCAACTATCGGAAAGAGTCGATGCTGTGCGAAGGTAGGCAAAAATACCAAGTGCGCGTAGCTTCCCATAAGGTGGCCAAAAAACCCAGACATAAAAGGGTATCATTTGCCCCTTGAACTTGCATGAGGGCCTTGTAGCTTTTGAGATGGTCAAGTGGATCCATGGTGCCATCAAATAGATCCAACTGAGGGAGGTGGAACCTGAAAGGAATGAACTCTTCCATAATACGATGAGTGAGGGATGGATGAGTGTTGTAGTCCACCTTCGGCTGATTGTTGAACCTCTGACTGAGCTCCTCCAGCCGCTGGTGTTGCTTGTTCAGACGCCTCTTCATCTCATGATTAAGGTCCTCCCCAGATGACTTAGAAGATGAGTAAGGGGAGGAGTGATGTCACTGATAATGCTCCCGCTTGGGTTCCTTCTCGTGTCTCTATTGGGGAGAAAGACTGCTCGAGCGGAAGGTAGGAGACCGCAGTCATTTGAAAGCTTCACGGTGATGGTGTTTAGGTGAAGCATGATGGCGGTGGGCCTCTCTTTGTGGAGATCTCCCACAAGTGGATCATTGGTTAACTGGTACAACTATCATGGGCGATGTGCAAGGCTTGGGCTGCTGCTGAGTGGCTATCGAGCATTGCTCCTGCAGCTCATGAACTGCTGCAATCAAGGCTTGAACTTGTTGATTGAGGATGGTTAGTTGGTTAACTAGAGCATCTGAAGTTGGTGATGAAGGAGGAGTAGAGAGGATGGTCTTCTGCTGTTTAGTGCGACGTGGATGCCCCCAATATGACTGATGGGGACCTTCGGCATATGCGCCACCACCATGGTTGTCCTATAGGGGATAAAGGCTTACAATCCAGGGAGACAAAGCTCTCTTTCTTGCAGTGCGTCCCCCCTACATGGCGCGACAATCTGTTGTTGCTAGATCATCCTTCTCGAATATCCGCGAGCATCCGATCACCTTCTCCGGCATGTCGAGGATCCTCTGGCAGGCTTTTCTCAATCTGAAGCCTGCAAAAGTTTCAGAGATCGAAGATTCTGATGGTAACCCTCCGATGCTCAAGTCAGTGCTCTGAGCAATAGCCGTGAACTTGAGGAAGCTCGAAAAAAGAGAGAGACCTAGAGAAGAGCTCTCTGTGAGCATATGAGCGTGTGTTGTTATGGTTACCTGGTCAGGGGTCCATCTTACCCAATTTATTCATCTTTGGACTTTGTGTGGCTTGCTTGGGAAGCCTGGAGCCTTGTCATCTAGTGAGTCACGTAGAGCCCCATAATGGATGATGACTTTTGAGGTTCATCTGATCTGAGTGGCTAGGGCCTCATGATGAATGATGACTTTTGTAGATGGAATATCAGGGATGATGTCTGTGAGACTTGAGGTGTTGCCACTTGTCAGAGCATTTATGAAAATGCTTGCTTCTTAGAGGCATGTCAGATCTATAGGCATTGTCCCGTCAAATATGGGTGTCTGCGGTTGATTATCCTGCACGCTTTCTCATGCGTGCACGGGCAATGATGAAGCCAGGCGTGTGGGCCCTGCGCATGCAAATTCTTATGCTTATGTTCCATAGGTGGCCTAGAGCGGGATAGCTAGGAGCCATCAAGAATGGCAGCCTAGGAGGGCCGGCTGGAAAAGGCCGTCGAGGATGGGAGCTAGAGCCGTCGAGGACGGAAGTGGGAAGAGTTCATCGAGGACTTTCTTCGTTGTCTTCTTCTTCCTGTAGTACACATCCATGACTTGACTATTGAATGCTCCACCCCATTAACTTGGCTATAGGACATCAGTGACAGAAGGTGGCCATTGAGTGTAGCTAGGAGTTAATTGTCAAGGAGACATGGCAGCCACAATACGCACTCTCATCACGTGCATGTAACTTCATGCATGTATTGCGCCCCCCCTCCTTTCGATTTATATAGAATAGTTTCACCTAGCTTGTTCTGATTGCCCCATCTCCAAAGTCCACCTTTATTCATGCAAGGGAGGGGAGAAGGCAATAAATGCCCTGGCGCACGCAGGAAGGAGGGAGTCAACGTGGCTATGGAGTTGGAAGCCTGGAGCCAAAAAGCCATCTTGGGAAAGGCCGCCTATGAGGACCACTCAAAAGGAGAGAGGCTGCCTAGAAATTAAGAGGCCGCTTAGGAGGGCCACCCAAAAACACAGGGCTGCCTAGAACTTACTATCATCGTTGCCCATGGGGTTAACTAGCCCCATCACCAGTCCTCTCCGATCTTCCTCAGCTGCCTCTCCCAACTCCAATTCCTCTCTGATCTTCCTCAGCTGCCTCTCCCAACTCCAATTCCTCTCCGACCCCGGCCTCCAGCTCACGGTTCCGTCGCGTCGGCATCCAGCCCCTAGCCTCGGTTCCCTGCTATCGTCGGCCTCGTTTCCATGCATTCGATGCTTGACTCCATGGCTCCGGACAGCCCTGGCTGTCCCAGCCTCCAGACCTAACACCAACCCCCGACTCTCCTCTTCGATTCCACAGACGTCCCTAGCTCTGGCCCTCTTTGTCCCTGCACCGACGTCCACGGCCCTGGCTCTATCCTCTGTCCCAGACAATGCCATGTCCCCGGCCAAGGCTTCCTGCCTCCGGCCTCTGCCTCCTGATCCCAGTTCTCGACTTCATGGCATCAAGCCCTTCCACCGCCTCTCAGAAGAACAAGCAAGGAGTATCCTGTCAACCCAGTTACTGTCCGTGGAGACCACATTGCACCTAGTGACTCCTTGCATGCATGCATGGGAACATGAAGGAGTATTTGAATTGGTGGCTCTGCTAGAGTTTAATGGCGGGATGGAGCCCATTGCATTCTTCGACCGAGATGCAAAAAAGGAAAATCACATGTGCTGCATAAGAGAATGGAGCAGCTCTGTACTAGAGAGCGAGGCCACGTGCCTGACTCTATCACTCATCACTCTCAGTATAGGACAATAAACGTGCGATGTGGGGAACACATCTGGCGAATGCTGTAACGGTCGGTCATGCCCTGCAAGCCTGCAACAGCTTGCAGCAACCGTCCAAATCAAGTGGTCACCCACTCTGATGAAACTTGGCCTGCATTCCTGACAAGTCATAAGGAAGCAAGCCTCACTATTGCTACCATCACCATGAATGCTCTGATAAGTGATCACACCTCAAGTCTCATAGACTCCAAGCATCAATAAAATGGATAAGAGGGACCCCAACGGGTAACTCACAACCACTCCTAAATGCTCATACATGCTTATAGAGAGTGCTTCTCTAAGCCTCTCTATTTTTCTTTAGAGATTCCTCAAGCTCGCGGCTGTTGTCCAGAGCACTGACTTGAGCATCGAAGGGTTTTCGCTGGAATCTCTAGTCCTCGAACTTTTTGCAGGCTTCCGAATGAGAGAAGCTCGCCGAAAGATTCTGGCTCACTGAAGAAGGAAATCGGATGCTCACGGATGTTCGAGGAGGATGATCTGGCCACAATAATAACCATATGCAGAATTGTCAAGTAGTTACAACTGCAAATGTGATAAAAAGTTTTAATGGTTATTTTATCAATCGAATGAAACTACGTATCTGCAGGCCAAAGGCAATATATGCATCCACACAGCTGATCCTCTATTTCTGAACCAAAACATCATCCCTATGGTTGAACCCCTTCTTGAAGAAAGCTAGCTACCGTCACCCATGAGCGTGTGTTCGACCCCGACGATAGGGTATGGACCCTAACTGATTCTCAACATATTCAAATCCCTGAGACGGTCTCTTCATCGCCAATTATAAAAGGACCGGAGCCTTTGCTGATCTTCATTCCCATTTTCACTCTCTCTCTTTCCCATTTTCACTCTCTCTCTTTCCCTTCTTCCCTGAGTTGTAGAGCACCACTCTTCTCCCTTCCTTTCTTCTTCTTCTTCTTCTTTTTCTTTGGCCGAAGCTCTTTCAAAGCCAAGATTGCCACCTAAGAATGGAACTCTACTCCATTGAACAATGGTCGCTGTTGTAGGATTCCTTTAATTTCTACCCAGCTCTGTGCATTGCTGAAATTTGGCTATAGCCGCGTGAGTACTACGAAGCCGCCATTCTCTCTAGCATCGGAAGCAATAGGACTGACACTAGGTAAGTTCTTGACCCATGTTTAGATTCAGTCTTGGTTGGGATTATGGTGGAAACCAAGTAGTTGAAGCCCTGATCGGGTTCTCATCTTGCTACCAAATCAATTGTCACTACGGTTGGTCGACTGAATGTTGGCCCAGATGGTAACCCAAGAGGAGGGATGAATTGGGTTCTTAAAAATTTAATACTTAAAAATAATTTCTTAAAGTGATAGTGCATAAGGATATATGCAATGAGTGTAGTGCTAAGAATACAAAGCAGAGTATAAAAGATAGAGTAGAGAAAAAGAGAGACAAGCACGACAAACACAAGAAATTTATAGTGGTTTGGTGTTAGCTACACCTACATCCACTCCCAAGGAACTATTGGGCCCACACTATAATCATTCAGATTATAGCAGAGTTATTTTACAAGCTCACAACTCAAACTTATTGTTTTACAATGGGATCACAACGAACCCAGTTGATTTTCACAGGTTTACCAGCACGAAACCTATCCCAAGCTTTCTAGCTTTAACAAGGCCAAACTGCCTTCCTTGATTCAATTTCCTGATTGCATCAATCAATAAGAATAATAATGAAATAGTTACAACAAAAATAAAGCTCATCAAATGAGCAAATAAGACAATATAATCAAGATAGAAATAGAAAAGTCTGATTTAGAGGATTTCTAAAGTTGGACTTTTCTTCTTTCTTCTTTCCCTCTGAAATGATCTTCCTTAAGTTGTACTTGAAGCTTTAAAAGAATCCTTAATAGAGGATTTTAAAGAACTAGGGCTCTTTTCTTCTTATTTTGATTTGATAGAAATCCTTCAAGGTTGGCTTTCGAATGTTTTGGATTTCTCTAAACTCAGTTTCGAACGAAAGGGATTTCGAATATGAGTTTTCTCTTTTTTTTTTTATTTCTCTCTTGTGTTCTCTTTTTCTTTTTTTAAAATGGTTAGATGGTTCTCTTTTATAATCTTTTCTAAATTCACTTTTAGATAAAAACTAGCCATTGAAAGTACTTGAGAATGTGTTTAGCACGAAAGAGGAAGAGTCATTGAAATCCATTGGAGAAAAGTCAAGCTTTGGAGTCTTCTCTGACACTTCTAAAATTCGTCTTTGACAGGTTAGAGTTGGCTCTAACAAGACCTGGAGTCGGCTTTAATTTAGGATGTGCAAAACAGGAACATCCGCTCGTCGCGAAGTCGACTTTGGCTTTTCAAGGGGTCGATACTTCTTCGAGTGGGAGTCAGCTCTAATGAACCTCTGAAAAACACACTCTCTATAACCATTAGAGTCGGCTCTAATTCTCTGCAGGAGTCGGCTCTAATTAGATGCAGAAATGACTCTCTGTCTTTCGATTAGAGTCTGCTCTAATCTCTGCAGGAGTTGGCTCTAATCCATGCCAAAAGTGCCAAACTATTCCGATACGCTCCGGAGTCGGCTCTAATACTTCTAGAGTCGACTCTAATTACTAAAACTTGACACTTGACATCAGACATGGAATCAAACTTGATTTTTCTTAGATTTTAATTAAATAAATATTTAAATTTCTAAAATACTTAATCAAAATCATTAGTAACATAAAAAATATACTCATGTGGTTTTTTTATTCATCAAAATTAATAATTGGGTCAACACTGAATCTTGCTGGGATCGGAGCACAGCGTCGTGTGGAGAGGCACCGATCATCCTCTCTAGCATCGTTTGCAGCGAGGCGAGCATCAGGTAGGCAAAATCCTTTGCTAACACTTTTATTTCCCCTAATTTAATAGGATTTCGACTTAATTAGAGGCTGATGATCTTCGATCGGATCTCAAATCAACCAAGAACCCTCATCGGAGGCCGCGTAGTGCTATGACTCTTCTCCATTCATGGCCACCACCAATCGATGCCGTTAGAAGGTCAAGAACTTCAAGGTTCTTGGCCGTTAGGAATGAGTTTTTGTTAGCTATCCATGAGCTACAACCATCATTCTTCTTGGTTAGGCCGATCGCTGATGATGGTGGCCACCGTTGGTGGCCATGCTTTTGAGAGCGGAACGATAGATCTTAAGTTTCAATCAAGAAGATGAGAGCTCTTCACTTTTGAAGAGATAGGAGCAAGTATTAGCTGTTAGTGTGTGCTCTAGATCCAATCGATTATATGCTACTTTATGCACATTTCTTTATTAATGCAAATCAAATATTATTGGTTTCTTTATCTATCCAGGTATTATATATATATATATTAGATATATTTTACTTGTGAGATAAAGTCCAAAAGAATGTGAACTGTGCATATGGAATTTGTAATAGAGATTACAAATTGTGAGATCCAAAATTGAACATTATGGTTCGATTCTTTGAACTTCCCTAGTTGATGCATAGACAGGATTAGACACTGTCGAACGCCGATGAGACTAGTACACATTGCATATCTTCACCCTTGTGGTGAGCAGCTGATCTTGCAAGCTAAAGTATGAAGATACTTGGAAAAGGTGTATGGATGTTCGTTATTGTAACAATGCATTGGATGACCTGCACAGAGATCCCATATGGATATTCTATATAGTATCGATGGTTGATCTCTGATGACGGTGGTGTGAGTGATCCTTTGACTTGAGATCTTCATTGCACCTCATGTGTAGAATATCATGCTTTGACGATATGCAAACATCACTCTAGCCATGGATGGCAAATATGGTGTCGATTGGGTATGACATAAAGCACATGAAGGTAGTGTTTGATCAAAACAGGATTCGTCTCCTTGATAGAAAGGGTTATATCCCACGACTACTTGATGGATTAAATTGACTGTTAAATCCTTGCAAGGTTGAGTTGGAATTCAAAATGGTTTTAAGTTCTAATTCATATGAGTCAATTTTTTTGAGATCAAGTAAACAAAGATCAATTATATGGTTGACACATTCCATACCACTGATTGATCTGGGATATGTGATGAAGGGATTGAATCGTACGTTAACCATTCATGGATAGGTGTTGATGACCACGTCAACAAAACTCTTAACACTTGGGTGGTCATGATGCTTTTCTAGAGGCCGCTCATGATCTATAATCATGGATTCTTTGACTTAATCAAGGAGTTGATTTGGTTAAAGAATTGACTTGGACAAGGTGTTGATCAAGTCATCCTTAGGGTCAATATTAGGGACATGATTATTACCAACGTGTCAAGGGACCTAATGGGTCACACACATTAAGAAGATTTTGGATGAAGTTAAAATGGGAATTAAGTTGGACTTAATTTAAATTAGATAACCAATTAATTAGGATTGGGTTTGACTCAATCTTAATGAGAGAACATGAAATTGATGAATAGGATTCATCATAGAAAAAAGAATTTTGTGTTCAAGAGAGAGACTTTTTGTACATGTGATGTACATATGAAATCCATTAATTAGGCTTGATCCATGTGATGATGTGGCTTAGATTAATTGAGATTAATAATATGGTATTTAATTAGGTCCATATAATGGCATGATTTGATTCATGGAAACCCAATTGAGCTGAGGGCTGAGATCGTGCCATGGAGGATGGATCCATACCCATGTGATGGACATGACCCATCTCCACCTCATGAGGAGGGAACCCCATGATTTGGGACGTCATCATGAAGCCAAATGCAAGGTTGCGACATTGGTTTCATGGGATAATCAATTTCCTATTTTTTAGGGATGTGGTTTGGCGGTTGTAATCCTAACATGATCATGATAACAAATATCCTAAATTTAGGGTAATTTGTTATTAACTTGATATGGTTGAATGGTTTGGTGGTTGAAACAAAATCTTCCTTTTTATGGAACCACACAACCTTCTTTTCATGTATAAAAAGGAGAGGGATACCCCCTTCGAGAGACACGCCTAACTCCTCCTTTTTCTCTCTTTTGGATGCCTAACACCCAATTTCTCTCTCTAAAATATCCTTTCTCTCTCTAGGACGTCCCTCTCTCTTTTGAAGGGTTGAAAGCTCCTCTCTCTCTCACGTCGCTCTTTCTGGGTTGTTGAAGGAAGATTTTCTCTCTCTCTTGGTTGATCAAGATTTGATCTTGATCAAGAAATCTTTTCTTTCTTGATTGATCAAGTTTGATCTTGATCAAAAAATTATTTTCTTTGATAGATCAAGATTTGATCTTGATCAAGAAATATTTTCTCTCTTGATTGATAAAGATTTGATTTTGATCAAGGAATTGTTCTCTCTCTTGATTTGGAAAATTAATTGAAAAGAAAAGAGGCGCTAGAACCTCTCGCAAGAAGATTATCATCCAATCCTAGAGGATATCATCCAAAGATCTTTGCGTGGATCACCATTAGAGGCCGACATATGGACGGCTAGTTGTAAATCATTTACGGCTTCATCAGGCTTCATCAGGCTTCACCAATAAAGGACATAGGTATGATCTATTATTAAATCATGTGTTATTTCTTGTTAACTGAATTTTTTTATGATGATCTTGGGCTTTGGAATTAAATTTTATTTATTTTTATCTTTCGCTGCATGATATATGAATTTGATTCATATAAAATATACGTAATTTCTACAGTGGTATCAGAGCCACCTCAGGCTTCAAATTCAGTTAATTTGATAGATTACATGAGTTCTAGTTTTTATACATAGATCTAAATTTTACATGCGATGTAAAATATAAATATTGCCATATGATGAAGATTAAATATTTAATAAGTTTATTATATGATAATAAATGAATTATTTAGATTTAATCATGTTAAAAATTAAAAATTATGATTTATGTATGACATAATCATAAAGGCTAAAATTTAACATATCATGTTTAGAATTTAATTTTGACATGATAAATAACGTGATTAAAATCTAAAATAATATCATAATAATATGATAATCAAGATTAAAATTAAAATTTTAAATTTTGAGATGTTATCATGTTAGGGATGTTATGATAGAGATCAATTAGGATTTTCATGTGATGAAACCAAATTTATCATAACAGATAATGATAAGACAAATATTTAAAATAAATTATTATAAAATATTTGACACTTATCATAAATCCCTAAAGATCACTATCTTATCTTATCATAATGTGTAATAGATGATAAGGTTTAGAAAAAATTAAACTTAACCATATCATTGTTTGATCCTATGTTCCCATAATTGATCTAATCAATTGGGCTTAACTACATTGGTATCTAGAAAGGTGTGATCATGGTTTTTAATTGCTCCATTTGCTGCCTAGAAAACCCATAGAATGGGATCAAAGGGTATGCTAAATAGGACCCCATTGATCAGCTGATCTGGCCATTGTTAAGGAAAGCTCTCTATTGATTAGATCAATTAGTCACATAATTAGGGTTCCTAAATTAGATAGTGATCAAGATCCTAATTTGATTAGGAGTCCCAATCATAAGATTGGATCTTATAAAATTTAGGTTAATTGAAATTAATCTAAAATTCACATATAGAATATGTAACCTAGCATGATATAAATGTTGTACATGCATGATGGGACTTAGATGTGCTAAATCCCTCCATGAATATTAAGTCATTAGCCTTCCATTGTTCACATGATACAAAATCATTAGGTCATGAGATTTGTTGTGCCAAAGCCAAGGTCGAGTGTACCTATGAAGAGTTGATTGGGGAATAATGGGTTGACTTAACTAGATTAGTTGGCATAATTGGCTAAAGTTAGGGTCAGTCTAATCTAGAGGCAAAGTTTAGGGTGATCACATGCAGATGTGATTGACAAGGCAATGTCCCCTAAATGATTAGGAGTCACATTTGATGTGATTGATAAAAATCTACCTAAATTGGCTTACTAAGATTTGTTATGCCAAAGCCAATATCAAGGTAAGTCAATTTGAGGGTCCTAGCCCACTAAGAAATTATTTGATAAGTTTTTGAGATTAATAGAGAGAGCTATTAAGCTCGATAAAATAGTGGAAGTAATTGATTTAATTAAAATTTTTAAATTACCATATTAAATCAATGATTTGCATTCATAATAATTGATTCGTTCTATTTTTTATACAGTTGTAAGAGACACCATTAGTGTGAACATTAACCTTAGTGGTAACCTAGAGTCCAACAAGCTGATCGGATCTAATTTTTTTGATTGGCTAAAGAATGTAGCCAAAGAAAAATGTCACTTCTGTAGGAAAAAATGTCACTTCTGTGGCAAGGATGGGCACTAAAAGCATAACTGTAGGGTTTATCGGGCCAGCCTGAAAGATAAGAAGCATAGGGATGCTTCTACATCATGTGCGTATATAATTGAGATGTTTTCTTCTATTACTTCTTATTCTACTTGGGTATTGGATACCGGTTATGGGTCTTATATTTGTATTAATATGAATGATAAGAAATAGTAGAAGATTGGGGAAAGATGAAGTGATCCTACGAATGGAAAATGGAGCAAAGGTTGTTGCATTAGCCATAGGAATTTGTTCTTTATCTTTGCCCGCAGGGTTTGTAATTGAACTTAGTAATTGTTACTATGTTCCAACATAACAAAGAATATTATATCCGTTTCATGTTTAGTAATGAATGGGTATTCATTTGAAATTAGAAATAAATGCATTTCTATTTTTTGAAATGAAATGTTCTTTAGTTTTGTTGAATTGTTCAATGAAATTTATGTTCTTAATCTTCAAACCCCTATTCTCAATATTGAATCAAAAAGATTAAAATCAAATATCTAGGGACTCATACCTATGGCATTGTCGTCTGGGCCATGTAAATGAAAAGCGTTTAACCAAATTACATAATGATGGATACTTGGGCTCATTCGATTGGAAATCGTTTGAGGAATATGAATCATGCTTACTTGGCAAGATGACCAAGTCACCTTTTACTAGAAAAGGCGAGCGAGCAACTGAATGTTTGGGTTTAGTACATTTGGATGTATGTGGACCCATCAACATTCAAGCCATAGGAGGTTTTTCTTATTTCATCACATTCATAGATGACCATAGTAGATATGGTTATGTGTATCTGATAAAGCACAAATCTGAAGCCTTTGAAAAGTTCAAAGAATTCAGACGTGAAGTAGAAAAAAACTGGCAAAAGTATTAAGATACTTCAATCAGATCGAGGTGGTGAATACTTGAGCCATCAGTTTGTAGATTATTTGAAGGAGAATGGGATTCCCTCTCAATGGACTCCTTCTGGTACACCACAGCACAATGGTGTATCAAAATGAGAAATCATACACTATTAGATATGGTATGTTTGATGATGAGCCTTGCAGATCTCCCAAAAATATTTTGGGGTTATGCGTTAGATACCGCCGAATATACCCTAAACCAAGTTCATCTAAATCGGTCAACTCCACTCCATATTAAATTTAATGTAATGGACAGAGCAAGTTTAGTAAGGGCATACTCTTATTGATGATAGATGCATAAATTATCAGAGTTCCACATTTGGGGAGTAGATTTTCCATTCAGATCTTGGAGTTTGTAGGTGCCGGGCCTGATTACCTCCGCAACTTGATAGGGATCATTCCAATTTGGGGATAGTTTCCCTTGCTCCAGTGGCTTTGACACGGATGCCTTCCGAAGTATCAGATCACCCGGGAGGAAAGACTTTCCTTTGACTCTAGCGGAGTGATAATGGGCTATCCTTTGTTGATAGGCGGCCATTCGGATTCGGGCCTTCTCCCTGACTTCTTCTATTAAATCAAGATTAGTTCGGAGTTGCTCATCATTAGATTCCTCCGAGTAGCTTTCCACGCGAGGGGAGGGGAGCCTGACCTCTACTGGAATGACAGCTTCGTACCAAAAGCCATCTTAAATGGAGTTTAGCCTGTGGGTATCCTTTCAGTAGTTCGATAGGCCCACAATACGTGGTGGAGCTCTTCTGCCCACTTGCCTACTCGGTTTAGCCGAGCTTTGATTCCCTGCAAAAGAGTTCGGTTAGTTACCTCGCCTCTCCGTTGTCCTAGGGATGCCCGATTGAAATTAGGCGGTGAAGAATGCCATGGTCCTTACAAAATTCCCAAAACTTGGGATTGTCAAATTGTTTCCCATTGTCGGTGATGATGGTGTGAGAAGGCCGAATCGACAAATGATAGACCTTCATACGAAGTCCTTAGCTCGAGCTTTGGTTATTTGGGCGACTGCCTCAGCTTCGACCCACTTGGTGAAATAGTCGATCACGATAAACGAGAACTTCCGTTGTCCCGTTGCGAGGGGGAAAAGACCAGGATATCCATTCCCCATTTGGCGAAAGGCGAGGGGAACAATACAGGAGTTAGGTGAGCAGAGGGGAGCCTTTGGACATTTGAGTGTCACTGGCATGAATCGTAGGCTCAGACAAGGTCATCGCATCTCTCTGCATCGTTGGCCAATAATACCCTTGGCGCAGCACTTTGTGGCACAGAGCTCGGCTGGCAAGGTGGTTACCGCAGATGCCTTGATGAACCTCCCGAAGAGCATAATCAGCCTCTGACAGTTAGAGGCATTTGAGTGACGACATAGAGAAGGATCGCTTATATAGCCGATCATCAATTAAAACATAATGAGATGATTGCATTTTTAGTTTTCTTGCTTCTTTTCTGTCAGCGGGTAGCAGCCCTTCTTTGAGATATTTGTGTATGGGATCTGTCCAAGATGTTCGATGTCAACCTGCATCAACTGATCAGCATCGGCAATGCTGGATTTCTCCAGGACTTCCAAGTGGAACCTCCGCTCAAGGTCCATCGAGTCTGTAGTCGCCAGGCGGGACAAAAGGTCGGCGTGCGCATTTTTGGCCCTTGGGACTCGAATAATCTTAAATTCAACAAAATAGGATGATAGATCGCGCACCTTTTGTAGATACCGAATCATGTTCGACTCTCGAGCCTTGAATTCTCCTTGCACCTGGACTACCACCAACTGAGAGTTAGTATAGGCATTTAGCTTTTCGACTTTGAGCTCGCGGGCAATGCGGAAACCGGCGAGCAGGGCTTCATACTCTACTTCATTGTTTGAGGCCGGGAAGGACAAGCGGATGCCATATTTGAAAGTTGCCCCTTCCATACTAGTGAGGACTAGACCGGCGCTAGAGCCGCTCACGCTGGAGGATCCATCAATATGGAGTAACCACGGGGCACTGGGCTTTGGTTGTTCAGGGGCGTCGAAGTAGAACCATCTTCAGGTATTGTGCATTCAAGGAGGAAATCTACCAGGACCTGGGCTTTAATGGATGGACGTGGATGATACTAATGTCATGTTCACTCAGCTCACAGCCCACTTGATCATTCTTCCCGATGCTTCTGGATGATGGATAATTGACTTGATGGGTTGGTCGATCAAGACTGCTACAGTGTGTGCTTGGAAATACGGTCGTAGCTTTCGGACCGATGTTACTAGAGCCAAAACCATCTTCTCGACTCGGGTGTATCTTGTTTCGGTGTTTCTGAGTAATTTGCTGACATAATAGATTGGCTTTTGGACTTTGTTTTCCTCTCTGATTAGCACAGAGCCCACGGTGCTCTCAGAGACCGCCACATATAGACTCAGTGTTTCCCCTGGCTTTGGACTGCTGAGGAGAGGTGGCGAGCCGAGGTATTTTTTGAGATCTTCAAAGGACTTCTGGCAATCTGGGGTCCATTGGAAATTTTTGGCCGACCGAAGCACTTTGAAGAAGGGAATGCACTTTTTAGTCAATCGAGCAATGAAGCGGCTGAGGGCCACTATCCTCCCGGTAAGATGTTGCATGTCTTTGATCGATCCCGGAGGGGCCATCTGCCGCAAGGCTTGGATCTTCTGTGGATTTGCTTCAATGCCTCACTGATAGACCATGAAGCCCAAGAAGTTTCCAGAGTTAACCCCGAAAGCACATTTGGTTGGGTTGAGCTTCATTTGATACTTTCGAAGCGTTGCGAAGCGTTGCGAAGCGTTCTGCGAGATCCTCGACATGTTGGGATGCCTCCCTACTCTTCACCAGCATGTCATCAACATACACCTTCATGTTCTGGCCGATTTGCTCCTTGAAGACTTTATTGACCAACCTTTGGTAGGTGGCACCTGCATTTTTTAAACCAAAAGGTATAACTCGGTAACAATAAATACCTCGGTCGATGATGAAGGCAGTTTTTTTCTCATCCTCAGGTGCCATCCGAATTTGGTTGTAGCCTGAATAGGCATCTATAAAAGTTAGCATTTGGTGGCCCGAAGTTGAGTTCACAAGCTGATCGATCCGAGGAAGAGGGAAGCTATCTTTTGGGCAAGCCTTGTTGAGATTGGTGAAGTCGATGCAGATCCTCTATTTGCCATTTGATTTTTTCACCATAACTACATTTGCCAGCCAGTCGGGGTAATTGACTTTCCGGATGAAGTTGGCTTTAATGAGTTTGTCCACCTCCTCTTCGATAGCCTTTTGGCGCTCGGAGGCGAAGCTTCTTTTCTTCTGCTTAATGGGCCAAAATGCCTCATCCACGCTGAGGCGGTGGACCAAGACATCCGGGTTGATCTCGGGCATGTCCGATGCAGATCAGGTGAAGACATCAGCATTCTTCCGAAGGAATTCGACCAAGTCTTGCCGAAGCTTTCCCTTCAGTTGTGACCCAACCTTTATGGTTCGATCGGACCGAGCTTCGTCAAGTGGCACTTCCTCTAATTCTTCGGCTGGCTCTCCTCGTTGCTCGGCAAAATCTTCTCGAGCATCCAGCCCATCAACCTCGGGCTTCCTGGATTGTAGGTCAGCAACAAAACAATGCCAAGCTATAATTTGACTTCCTCAAACAACCCCTACTCCCCATTCAGTGGGAAACTTCATGGTGAGATGGGGAATGAAAATGATGGCTTTGAGTGATACTTATCCTGGCCTGCCAAGGATGGCATTGTAAGGAGACCGGAGCTTAGTCACAAGAAAATCCATGAGCGCAGTAGCTACGCTGGGCCAAGTACTGGCTCGAACTGTTAAAGTAATAACTCCCTCGGGGATTATGGAGTCACTTGCAAAACCTACTAAGGTGGACTCCATGGCCTGGAGGCTTTCTACCCAGAATTTTAATCTCACAAAGGCATCAAAATACAAAACATTAACGGAGCTTCCACTATCAATTAAGATGTTGTGTACATCATAGTTGTTCGTGTTCAGGGACACAACTAGAGCATCGTCATGGGGGTACTGTACCTCCCGAAGGTCTTCATCAGAAAAAGAGAGCTCATTGACCCGAGCCTTCTTTGGCAGATTTTCTTCCTCGCCTGGCCGAGATGATGGGGAACTAGCCACCACTATCATGTTAACATTACCGATGAACGGGGGAATTCGACGGAGGGAGCTGGCGAGGTTCGGGCTGGCGATCCCCTTCATTGTTTGGCTCAGGGGGCCCTCTGAATCGGTCTAGTCTGTCCTATCAGATCAGCTGCTCGATCTTATTTCGGAGCTGCCAACATTCCTCGGTGTCATGCCCGTGATCTCGGTGGAAGCGGCAATACTTGGTTATGTCCCTCTGAGTTGCATTGCCTTGGAGAAGAGGAGGCCAAGGAATCTGGCGCTCGATTTCTATTAGGATTTGCGCTCTTAGCGCAGTGAGAGGAGTGTAGCGGTTGAACCCCCGAGCCAGACTCCGGGTTTGATCCCGAGGCGACGGTGGAGGAGCTCTTTGGCAGCGAGGTGGGCTTGCATGGCGGTAGGCTCGATGCTTGTCCGAGCCCTTTGCCTCCTTCTTCTACAGCTGCTCGGCTCGAGCTGTCCTTCACGATTCTTCAACCCTGGCATACTTATCCACCAGGGACATCATATTCGAAAGGCTCTTCGGGTAGTGAACCTCCAGAGCCAAGTAGAAGTCCCCTTCCTTTGACACTCCTCCAGCCAAAGCAAACATGGCTACCTCGTGGTTGAGATGGTCGACCTCCAGGAGAGCCGTATTGAAATGGCTGAGGTAATTCTTCAAAGATTCCCCCTCTCTCTACTTGACTTCAGAAAGAGAATCAGATCTCCACCGTTGGCGATGACTGCTGACAAATTGGCTGATGAACAAACAACTCATCTCGTCGAAAGAATCAACGGAACTTGGCTTCAAGCTATTAAACTAGGTTCGGGCAGATCCCCTAAGAGTAGAGGGGAAAGCTCGGCACATGATCGCATCTGACGCTCCGTGGAACATCATGATGGATTTGAAGCTGCATAGGTGGTCATCGGGATCAGTAGATCTATGGTATGGCTCGATGGTGGGGAGCTTGACATGAGGGGGAATCACTTCCCTCATGATCCTTCCAGAGAAGGAAATGCCCTGCTCCACCTTCGGCTGGGATAGAGGGGCTTGTCTGATGGCGTCCAACTCCTGATGCCATTCTTGATGCATCTCTTGCATCTGTTGCCTAATCCCTTCTTCCAAAGTGATAAAAGGGATTGGGTGATGGGAAGATGGCAGCAGCGTCGAATCCTGGGAAGACACTGGGGAAAGAGAGCGAGCACATCGAGATCTGAATGGGCTCCTCCCTCCAGCCCGCTGCGGCATTGGTTTCGCCTTTGTGGGTCGGTGAAGGTAATCCGCTGCCTCAAGCGGATTAGAAAAAGAGGTTGCTGGCGGGATAGGGGCAGCCGCCTCTTCATGAAGCTATGGGGCAGGAATAGCCGGGCAAGGAACCCCTTGGAGTCCCTAGACCAGCTTGGTCAGTGTCTGGACTTGCTGGACCAGGGTAGCGAACTAGTCCAGTGTTACCGTCGCCGCCGGCGGTGAAGGGGTCTCAGCTGGTGGCGAGAGCTACACCGCTAACTGGATCAGGCCTTTAAGAGACAGCTTGGTCCTGAGCATCGAACGTGGCTTTCTTTCGATTGGCCATTAGAGGATGTTTCTTCTGGTTTCGAACCTTATCTCCTAGATTATAAGTTTCCGGGACTTGAGGCCCTTCCTCTAGCACCAATTTGTTGCCGCGGAAATCCGTTCTCCGACTCGGGTGACCCTGGCTCCGGGTCCGGATGTTGGTCTCTTGCCCGGGGTGGAACCTGCAAGACAATATGCACGTAGAGGGTGTTTCGAGGGTGACCCTCTGCAGAAGACCCTCCGACGCCCAAGTCAGTGGAGATTCACAGCAAGCAGATATGAGAAGAAGGCTCTCGCAGAAGAGTTCCTCTAGATGGGTGTTCTTTTGAGAACTCAGAGCTCTGCTCGAGCTTTAATGGAGTTTTTCTGTATGAGAGTTAGTGAATGCATACCTGAGAGGTTTCGGGACTATGGTATTTATAGGCGATCACCTGATTCCTTGGGCGCGTCACAGGGGGTCTGAAAACTGTTGGGATTCGAAACGGATTCGAATCAAGTTTGTTACGAGGACGGTAGAGTCCATATCTTGTTAGTTAGAGGATCGATGGTTAGGAGAGTTGATGCCTTGAGATTCAGCGATTATGTAGGCCCTAGGCCACTTATATGGCCCTTAGGCCACTTATATGGCCCTTAAGCCACTTCTGATATCATTGGTATGATTTCTCGTTTGGAATCTTGTTCAGTTATCATAAATTTGAACTCTCATGCGCTTGATTCCGTAGAGGTGCTCGAGTGCCTCGGTCCGGCCGAAGCATAGGATGGCTCGGTCTGCCGAGGTATAGGATGGCTTGGTCCGCCGAGGTATAGTAATGATTCGGTTCGTCGGAGCGACCCGACTCTGCTGAAGGCGATTTGGTTTTGTCGTCTTGCGGATGTGACAGCTGGCCGACAGGATATTGGGATTGATCTTGACCCAATTGTCGATGTGTACATGCATTAATGCAATAACAATTTTATCCCTCATCAAAAGGATATGTTTCTTTGTTATAACCTTTGCCGGCGATGGCGAGAATGCCAATATTAATAACTTTTTCTCGGAACTTAATTTTGGTTTTCAGAGTTTCTCACTGGACAAATCGAGCGGTGCGAAGTAGCCGAAGTGCTACATGTTGTCTGCGAGACAGCTGTTTATTGAATGGGGGTTTGCCCCAACACTGGAGGTGGCCTAACGGATGGGGGATTCGCCCCAACACTGGAGGTGGTCTAGTCGACCGGGTTCCAGGTTTGTGCCTTCTTTCTCGTTCTTTTGATTTATTGATTAGTTTATTGACTCTTCCTGTCACCATTCATTAGATTTCTTGTGTCTTTCTCCAAGTTGTTCGTTTACTTGGGGTCTGTTTGGATCTTTGGAGGAGGAAGAAAGGAAAGATGAAGGGTAAAAAAAACAAAGAAATGGGAAAGAAGGGGAGGGGAGTAGGGAAAAGAAAGAAACAAAAAATCCTATTTATTTAGGTCTTCTGCCCCATCCCATTAAATGGTCATCACAGATTTTCAACTTAACACCTGCGTGTATAATTTATATGAAAGCATTTGTGTGCCTGTAGAACATTCAACTCGCCGCACATTATCAAAGAGAAGGTTTACAAAGGAAGGGCAAAATGAGATCCTCTGTCTGGTGCAGTGGTTTTCAGTGGATGCGACCTTTCATTGGAGAAATAATAAAATAAATCCACTCCCTTTCATTTCAGGAGAAAAAATAAAATAAATCCACTCCGTTTCATTGGAGGAGAAAACATAAAATAAATCCACTCCATCTCTGAAATATATTTTGCATTCCATTAGCACAAGAAGGTTCACTGAATTTAAAGTCACAACAAAAGGTGTTTCTCGCTGAGAATTTAAAGTCACAACAAAAGGAGCTTCTCAAGACATGAACTTACGCTTGATTATCTCGAGGCCTTCCCTGCAATCTTCAACAGCCCTCGTTGCTCTATGGCCAACATCTGAGCTAAATCCAGAAGCATTATCACAAAACTTATCGGTTGTTTTTCTCGCCTTCGAAATAACAGTATCATGGATATGCTTCGAAGCAGTTGAAATCGACTGCGTCAAAGCCCTAGTAAAAG
>UESW01004023.1:948349-1115849 GCA_900491605.1 Calamus simplicifolius
AGCAACTGAATGTTTGGGTTTAGTACATTTGGATGTATGTGGACCCATCAACATTCAAGCCATAGGAGGTTTTTCTTATTTCATCACATTCATAGATGACCATAGTAGATATGGTTATGTGTATCTGATAAAGCACAAATCTGAAGCCTTTGAAAAGTTCAAAGAATTCAGACGTGAAGTAGAAAAAAACTGGCAAAAGTATTAAGATACTTCGATCAGATCGAGGTGGTGAATACTTGAGCCATCAGTTTGTAGATTATTTGAAGGAGAATGGGATTCCCTCTCAATGGACTCCTTCTGGTACACCACAGCACAATGGTGTGTCAGAAATGAGAAATCATACACTATTAGATATGGTACGTTTGATGATGAGCCTTGCAGATCTCCCAAAAATATTTTGGGGTTATGCGTTAGATACCGCCGAATATACCCTAAACCAAGTTTCATCTAAATCGGTCAACTCCACTCCATATTAAATTTAATGTAATGGACAGAGCAAGTTTAGTAAGGGCATACTCTTATTGATGATAGATGCATAAATTATCAGAGTTCCACATTTGGGGAGTAGATTTTCCATTCAGATCTTGGAGTTTGTAGGTGCCGGGCCTGATTACCTCCGCAACTTGATAGGGATCATTCCAATTTGGGGATAGTTTCCCTTGCTCCAGTGGCTTTGACACGGATGCCTTCCGAAGTATCAGATCACCCGGGAGGAAAGACTTCCCTTTGACTCTAGCGGAGTGATAATGGGCTATCCTTTGTTGATAGGCGGCCATTCGGATTCGGGCCTTCTCCCTGACTTCTTCTATTAAATCAAGATTAGTTCGGAGTTGCTCATCATTAGATTCCTCCGAGTAGCTTTCCACGCGAGGGGAGGGGAGCCTGACCTCTACTGGAATGACAGCTTTCGTACCGAAAGCCATCTTAAATGGAGTTTAGCCTGTGGGTATCCTTTCAGTAGTTCGATAGGCCAACAATACGTGGTGGAGCTCTTCTGCCCACTTGCCTTGTACTCGGTTTAGCCGAGCTTTGATTCCCTGCAAAAGAGTTCGGTTAGTTACCTCGGCCTCTCCGTTGTCCTAGGGATGCCCGATTGAAATTAGGCGGTGAAGAATGCCATGGTCCTTACAAAATTCCCAAAACTTGGGATTGTCAAATTGTTTCCCATTGTCGGTGATGATGGTGTGAGGAAGGCCGAATCGACAAATGATAGACCTTCATACGAAGTCCTTAGCTCGAGCTTTGGTTATTTGGGCGACTGCCTCAGCTTCGACCCACTTGGTAAAATAGTCGATCACGATAAACGAGAACTTCCGTTGTCCCGTTGCGAGGGGGAAAAGACCAAGGATATCCATTCCCCATTTGGCGAAAGGCGAGGGGAACAATACAGGAGTTAGGTGAGCAGAGGGGAGCCTTTGGACATTTGAGTGTCACTGGCATGAATCGTAGGCTCAGACAAGGTCATCTGCATCTCTCTGCATCGTTGGCCAATAATACCCTTGGCGCAGCACTTTGTGGCACAGAGCTCGGCTGGCAAGGTGGTTACCGCAGATGCCTTGATGAACCTCCCGAAGAGCATAATCAGTCTCTGACAGTTAGAGGCATTTGAGTGACGACATAGAGAAGGATCGCTTATATAGCCGATCATCAATTAAAACATAATGAGATGATTGCATTTTTAGTTTTCTTGCTTCTTTTCTGTCAGCGGGTAGCAGCCCTTCTTTGAGATATTTGTGTATGGGATCTGTCCAAGATGGTTCGATGTCAACCTGCATCAACTGATCAGCATCGGCAATGCTGGATTTCTCCAGGACTTCCAAGTGGAACCTCCGCTCAAGGTCCATCGAGTCTGTAGTCGCCAGGCGGGACAAAAGGTCGGCGTGCGCATTTTTGGCCCTTGGGACTCGAATAATCTTAAATTCAACAAAATAGGATGATAGATCGCGCACCTTTTGTAGATACCGAATCATGTTCGACTCTCGAGCCTTGAATTCTCCTTGCACCTGGACTACCACCAACTGAGAGTTAGTATAGGCATTTAGCTTTTCGACTTTGAGCTCGCGGGCGATGCGGAAACCGGCGAGCAGGGCTTCATACTCTACTTCATTGTTTGAGGCCGGGAAGGACAAGCGGATGCCATATTTGAAAGTTGCCCCTTCCATACTAGTGAGGACTAGACCGGCGCTAGAGCTGCTCACGCTGGAGGATCCATCAATATGGAGTAACCACGGGGCACTGGGCTTTGGTTGTTCAGGGGCGTCCGAAGTAGAACCATCTTCAGGTATTGTGCATTCAAGGAGGAAATCTACCAGGACCTGGGCTTTAATGGATGGACGTGGATGATACTAAATGTCATGTTCACTCAGCTCAACAGCCCACTTGATCATTCTTCCCGATGCTTCTGGATGATGGATAATTGACTTGATGGGTTGGTCGATCAAGACTGCTACAGTGTGTGCTTGGAAATACGGTCGTAGCTTTCGGACCGATGTTACTAGAGCCAAAACCATCTTCTCGACTCGGGTGTATCTTGTTTCGGTGTTTCTGAGTAATTTGCTGACATAATAGATTGGCTTTTGGACTTTGTTTTCCTCTCTGATTAGCACAGAGCCCACGGTGCTCTCAGAGACCGCCACATATAGACTCAGTGTTTCCCCTGGCTTTGGACTGCTGAGGAGAGGTGGCGAGCCGAGGTATTTTTTGAGATCTTCAAAGGACTTCTGGCAATCTGGGGTCCATTGGAAATTTTTGGCCGACCGAAGCACTTTGAAGAAGGGAATGCACTTTTTAGTCAATCGAGCAATGAAGCGGCTGAGGGCCACTATCCTCCCGGTAAGATGTTGCATGTCTTTGATCGATCCCGGAGGGGCCATCTGCCGCAAGGCTTGGATCTTCTGTGGATTTGCTTCAATGCCTCACTGAGAGACCATGAAGCCCAAGAAGTTTCCGAGTTAACCCCGAAAGCACATTTGGTTGGGTTGAGCTTCATTTGATACTTTCGAAGCGTTGCGAAGCGTTCTGCGAGATCCTCGACATGTTGGGATGCCTCCCTACTCTTCACCAGCATGTCATCAACATACACCTTCATGTTCTGGCCGATTTGCTCCTTGAAGACTTTATTGACCAACCTTTGGTAGGTGGCACCTGCATTTTTTAAACCAAAAGGTATAACTCGGTAACAATAAATACCTCGGTCGATGATGAAGGCAGTTTTTTTCTCATCCTCAGGTGCCATCCGAATTGGTTGTAGCCTGAATAGGCATCTATAAAAGTTAGCATTTGGTGGCCCGAAGTTGAGTTCACAAGCTGATCGATCCGAGGAAGAGGGAAGCTATCTTTTGGGCAAGCCTTGTTGAGATTGGTGAAGTCGATGCAGATCCTCTATTTGCCATTTGATTTTTTCACCATAACTACATTTGCCAGCCAGTCGGGGTAATTGACTTCCCGGATGAAGTTGGCTTTAATGAGTTTGTCCACCTCCTCTTCGATAGCCTTTTGGCGCTCGGGGGCGAAGCTTCTTTTCTTCTGCTTAATGGGCCAAAATGCCTCATCCACGCTGAGGCGGTGGACCAAGACATCCGGGTTGATCTCGGGCATGTCCGATGCAGACCAGGTGAAGACATCAGCATTCTTCCGAAGGAATTCGACCAAGTCTTGCCGAAGCTTTCCCTTCAGTTGTGACCCAACCTTTATGGTTCGATCGGACCGAGCTTCGTCAAGTGGCACTTCCTCTAATTCTTCGGCTGGCTCTCCTCGTTGCTCGGCAAAATCTTCCGAGCATCCAGCCCATCAACCTCGGGCTTCCTGGATTGTAGGTCAGCAACAAAACAATGCCAAGCTATAATTTGACTTCCTCAAACAACCCCTACTCCCCATTCAGTGGGAAACTTCATGGCGAGATGGGGAATGAAAATGATGGCTTTGAGTGATACTTATCCTGGCCTGCCAAGGATGGCATTGTAAGGAGACCGGAGCTTAGTCACAAGAAAATCCATGAGCGCAGTAGCTACGCGGGGCCAAGTACTGGCTCGAACTGTTAAAGTAATAACTCCCTCGGGATTATGGAGTCACTGCAAAACCTACTAAGGTGGACTCCATGGCCTGGAGGCTTTCTACCCAGAATTTTAATCTCACAAAGGCATCAAAATACAAAACATTAACGGAGCTTCCACTATCAATTAAGATGTTGTGTACATCATAGTTGTTCGTGTTCAGGGACACAACTAGAGCATCGTCATGGGGGTACTGTACCTCCCGAAGGTCTTCATCAGAAAAAGAGAGCTCATTGACCCGAGCCTTCTTTGGCAGATTTTCTTCCTCGCCTGGCCGAGATGATGGGGAACTAGCCACCACTATCATGTTAACATTACCGATGACCGGGGAATTCGACGGAGGGAGCTGGCGAGGTTCGGGCTGGCGATCCCCTTCATTGTTTGGCTCAGGGGGCCCTCTGAATCGGTCTAGTCTGCCCTATCAGATCAGCTGCTCGATCTTATTTCGGAGCTGCCAACATTCCTCGGTGTCATGCCCGTGATCTCGGTGGAAGCGGCAATACTTGGTTATGTCCCTCCGAGTTGCATTGCCTTGGAGAAGAGGAGGCCAAGGAATCTGGCGCTCGATTTCTATTAGGATTTGCGCTCTTGGCGCAGTGAGAGGAGTGTAGCGGTTGAACCCCCGAGCCAGACTCCGGGTTCGATCCCGAGGCGGCGGTGGAGGAGCTCTTTGGCAGCGAGGTGGGCTTGCATGGCGGTAGGCTCGATGCTTGTCCGAGCCCTTTGCCTCCTTCTTCTACAGCTGCTCGGCCGAGCTGTCCTTCACGATTCTTCAACCCTGGCATACTTATCCACCAGGAACATCATATTCGAAAGGCTCTTCGGGTAGTGAACCTCCAGAGCCAAGTAGAAGTCCCCTTCCTTTGACACTCCTCCAGCCAAAGCAAACATGGCTACCTCGTGGTTGAGATGGTCGACCTCCAGGAGGCCGTATTGAAATGGCGAGGTAATTCTTCAAAGATTCCCCCTCTCTCTACTTGACTTCAGAAAGGGAATCAGATCTCCACCGTTGGCGACTGACTGGCTGACAAACAACTCATCTCGTCGAAAGAATCAACGGAACTTGGCTTCAAGCTATTAAACCAGGTTCGGGCAGATCCCCTAAGAGTAGAGGGGAAAGCTCGGCACATGATCGCATCTGACGCTCCGTGGAACATCATGATGGATTTGAAGCTGCATAGGTGGTCATCGGGATCAGTAGATCTATGGTATGGCTCGATGGTGGGGAGCTTGACATGAGGGGGAATCACTTCCCTCATGATCCTTCGGAGAAGGAAATGCCCTGCTCCACCTTCGGCTGGGATAGAGGGGCTTGTCTGATGGCGTCCAACTCCTGATGCCATTCTTGATGCATCTCTTGCATCTGTTGCCTAATCCCTTCTTCCAAAGTGATAAAGGGATTGGGTGATGGGAAGATGGCAGCAGCGTCGAATCCTGGGAAGACACTGGGGAAAGAGAGCGAGCACATCGAGATCTGAATGGGCTCCTCCCTCCAGCCCGCTGCGGCATTGGTTTCGCCTTTGTGGGTCGGTGAAGGTAATCCGCTGCCTCAAGCGGATTAGAAAAAGAGGTTGCTGGCGGGATAGGGGCAGCCGCCTCTTCATGAAGCTATGGGGCAGGAATAGCCGGGCAAGGAACCCCTTGGAGTCCCTAGACCAGCTTGGTCAGTGTCTGGACTTGCTGGACCAGGGTAGCGAACTAGTCCAGCGTTACCGCCGCCGGCGGTGAAGGGGTCTCAGCTGGTGGCGAGAGCTACACCGCTAACTGGATCAGGCCTTTAAGAGGCAGCTTGGTCCTGAGCATCGAACGTGGCTTTCTTTCGATTGGCCATTAGAGGATGTTTCTTCTGGTTTCGAACCTTATCTCCTAGATTATAAGTTTCGGGACTTGAGGCCCTTCCTCTAGCGCCAATTTGTTGCCGCGGAAATCCGTTCTCCGACTCGGGTGACCCTGGCTCCGGGTCCGGACGTTGGTCTCTTGCCCGGGGTGGAACCTGCAAGACATATGCACGTAGAGGGTGTTTCGAGGTGACCCTCTGCAGAAGACCCTCCGACGCCCAAGTCAGTGGAGATTCACAGCAAGCAGATATGAGAAGAAGGCTCTCGCAGAAGAGTTCCTCTAGATGGGTGTTCTTTTGAGAACTCAGAGCTCTGCTCGAGCTTTAATGGAGTTTTTCTGTATGAGTTAGTGAATGCATACCTAAGAGGTTTCGGGACTATGGTATTTATAGGCGATCACTGATTCCTTGGGCGCGTCACAGGGGGTCTGAAAACTGTTGGATTTGAAACGATTCGAATCAAGTTTGTTACGAGGCCGGTAGAGTCCATATCTTGTTAGTTAGAGGATCGATGGTTATGAGAGTTGATGCCTTGAGATTCAGCGATTATGTAGGCCCTAGGCCACTTATATGGCCCTTAGGCCACTTCTGATATCATTGGTATGATTTCCCGTTTGGAATCTTGTTCAGTTATCATAAATTTGAACTCTCATGCGCTTGATTCCGTAGAGGTGCTCGAGTGCCTCGGTCTGGCCGAAGCATAGGATGGCTCGGTCCACCGAGGTATAGTAATGGTTCGGTTCGTCGGAGCGATCCGACTCTGCTGAAGGCGATTTGGCTTTGCCGTCTTGCGGATGTGACAGCTGACCGACAAAATATTGGGATTGATCTTGACCCAATTATCGATGTGCACAGGCATTAATGCGATGATAATTTTATCCCTCATCAAGAGGATATGTTTCTTTGTTACAACCTTTGCCGGCTATGGCGAGAATGCCAATATTAATAGCTTTTTCTCGTAACTTAATTTTGGTTTTCAGGGTTTCTCACTGGACAAATCGAGCGGTGCGAAGTAGCCGAAGTGCTACATGTTGTCTGCGAGACAGCTGTTTATTGAATGGGGGTTTGCCCCAACACTGGAGGTGGCCTAACCGATGGGGGATTCGCCCAACACTGGAGGTGGTCTAGTCGACGGGTTCCAGGTTTGTGCCTTCTTTCTCGTTCTTTTGATTTATTGATTAGTTTATTGACTCTTCCTGTCACCATTCATTAGATTTCTTGTGTCTTTCTCCAAGTTGTTCGTTTACTTGGGGTCTGTTTGGATCTTTGGAGGAGGAAGAAAGGAAAGATGAAGGGTAAAAAAAACAAAGAAATGGGAAAGAAGGGGAGGGGAGTAGGGAAAAGAAAGAAACAAAAAATCCTATTTATTTAGGTCTTCTGCCCCGTCCCATTAAATGGTCATCACAGATTTTCAACTTAACACCTGCGTGTATAATTTATATGAAAGCATTTGTGTGCCTGTAGAACATTCAACTCGCCGCACATTATCAAAGAGAAGGTTCACAAAGGAAGGGCAAAATGAGATCCTCTGTCTGGTGCAGTGGTTTTCAGTGGATGCGACCTTTCATTGGAGAAATAATAAAATAAATCCACTCCCTTTCATTTCAGGAGAAAAAATAAAATAAATCCACTCCGTTTCATTGGAGGAGAAAACATAAAATAAATCTACTCCATCTCTGAAATATATTTTGCATTCCATTAGCACAAGAAGGTTCACTGAATTTAAAGTCACAACAAAAGGTGTTTCTCGCTGAGAATTTAAAGTCACAGCAAAAGGAGCTTCTCAAGACATGAACTTACGCTTGATTATCTCGAGGCCTTCCCTGCAATCTTCAACAGCCCTCGTTGCCAACATCTGAGCTAAATCCAGAAGCATTATCACAAAACTTATCGGTTGTTTTTCTCGCCTTCGAAATAACAGTATCATGGATATGCTTCGAAGCAGTTGAAATCGACTGCGTCAAAGCCCTAGTAAAAGAGACTATCTTTTGAATAAATTTCTTTATCACGAGGTTAGACCTTAATTTCAGTTCAGCTGCCATTGCCTCAAGTTTCTCCACAATCTTTTCAGCTCTTGTGATCATTCCTTCCACTGGAGGCAGTTTCCAAGCTCTAAACCATGCGAGTCCGTTGGAAGCATCATCCTGAAGATCTTCATCAACAATGACTTCAAAGCCATACTTCTCCCACCGTTTCGTGGCCTCCTCTAGAGCTCTGGCCTGCAATCTTGCTCTTTTAGCTTCCTCCTCCGCCCAGCATCTGGTGAATATCAAAGATAATGACTTTCAGGTGTTGGTTTCATTCAGTGAATAAAGATGAGACCACTATTTTGAGAATGCTATGGTTAAATGGGAGTATGAACAAAGAACGGCAAGATCTTCAACAAATTTCAGGATAGTAGTTCACAGTAATCTGTTAAATTATCGCATTTGAGAATTAGAGAAATGGTGGTGTGGTGGAGGTGCAATGTGAAAATTAGATACAGTTAATAATGGACTTCATACTTGGAATTACTACAAGATTTCATAGCGAACAGATACTGAACCATTAGAGAAATTAAGCAGGTGAAATATCTTAGCGACCAACAAAGGAAAGAAAAAGAAAATGCTACAATTATTTTTTTTTAAAGCAGTAAGCAGAACTATCACAAGGGAGGCACCACGAGCATGGACAGAAATATTGGGCAATTAACCAAGTGTTCAAGTACCGTTAATACCATAGCATA
Organism: Calamus simplicifolius; assembly: GCA_900491605.1. Taxonomy (NCBI): domain Eukaryota; kingdom Viridiplantae; phylum Streptophyta; class Magnoliopsida; order Arecales; family Arecaceae; genus Calamus; species Calamus simplicifolius. The sequence continues at coordinate 956,964 of UESW01004023.1, forward strand.
TAAGATTATATAAGAATTGTCATTTTTACCAAGCCATAGACAAAGCCTTCCTCTCAACTTCCAGCTCATATTCTAACCTGGCAATTCTCCCTTTCCAGCTTTCTAATCCAATCTTTCTTGTTACGAAACAGGGGCTGAAACTGTTTCAGCCCTGTTCGCCTGTTCTCCTTGCGGCTGGGATGGCTGGGACGGAGCCGCCTATGAGGAACACATCGTGCTCCTTCTGATAAGACTCCAGCCGGAGGTGACATCCACCCATAACCCTTAAATGGGTTGTCTCCCGAACGAGATCTATAAAAAGGGAGACGAGCTCCCAGTTGCCATAACAGATAGAGAGAGAGAGAAGAACAACCGTCTTCTTCTCTTCTCCCATTGCCTTCTCCCTCTCCGGCACCACGGCCCAAGGGTGTGGGCATCTCCGGGGACTCTAGTAGCCCCCCCGACGACCGACGATCATCGCCAGAGGCATCCATTGCGCCGCCGTGAAACAGGTGAGTCAGCCTCCCCTGTTCCACGGTTCAAGAATACCAATAGTGGTATCAGAGCCTCACCGGCCGTCACAACACTATGGGCGATGGCCAGCGAGGGGGAAGAGGCGGAGGAGCAGGCAGCGGCGGCCGCACGCTGCCGCCTGCCTCTCTACTACGGCTACGGCAGCCGCAGATAAAAAAAAATTGCCGGCGGCCGTTCGAGGCCATCCGACCCCGGAACGGCCACTGGCGTCGTCTCCGCCGACGTCGGAGGTCCTCCCCCTCTCTTCCCCGGCCGCCGAAGGGCTGGGGAAGCCCTGTCTGCCGCCACGAAGGGCAGCAGCTCCCTGTGCGTCCGTGTGACGCAGGACCGCCGGAACCCCTCTGAAGAACGGTGGTTCTCCTGTCCCCGTCCGGAGCTCCGTCCCGGCTGCCGGAGGGCCGAGATGGCCCTGCATCGCGGCCGTGCACGCAGCGCGCACGGTTGCATTCTCGGGTTTACGGGTGGCACCACCCGTAAATTTGAGAACTAAGCATGGGCATTGTCATCTTTTCTCCCCATGATTTAATAAAAAAATCAAAGAAATTCACTATGATGTGGCAGCTTACATGGCTGTGGGCCCCATCGACGTGGCAGTCCACGTGTCGGGCCCAGCTAACGTCAATGCCTGCGTGTCATTTAAATTGCTTTTTCAGATTTTTTATATATTTTAAAATTACAAAAAATCTTAAAAAAATTAGAAAAAATTATAGAAAAAATGCAGAAAAATCACAGAAAATTTTAGAAAAATTAGAAAAATTTATAGAATATCATAAAAAATTTATTGAAAATTTTCTTGATATGGCATGGGGGTTTATGCTCTATGCATGAATATTTTGTTGTCATTCTGATTGATTTTTTCTGTAAAATTTTTTCTGGTTGCATAAATATTTATTCTTAGTGTATAAATATGATTTATGCATATTTTTCTGTATTTATTATTGTTGACATAATAATTTATGCTTAGTGCATAAGGGGCATTTTTATAAATTGTTATGTATTTTCTACAAGCATGTTTATTTATGCTTGGTGCATAAATAATATATATTGATTTATGTCTTTAGTTGACATGAAATATATGCTTGATATAGCATATGCGGATTTGTTTCGATGCTGATTTTATGGACAACATAGATATTGATGATGCCTGACCACCGGTCTTGAATGTCGGAAGAAGAGAGCTGCTTAATCCGCAGTCTCACGCCTGATCGGATGGCCTACAAAAAGTTTCAAGACCGGAGGGATGCTCTGGTGGGGACCCTCCGATGCTCAAGTAAGTAACCGGGGTCACAGCTGAGGGAGAGCTCAGACGAGGTCTGGGAAGAAAATATGAGTCCTCAAAAGGGGGGAATCCCTTTTTGGGTATTAGGGTAGCGAATGTATGAGTTTTCGTTACCTTGTTCTTGAGTGGACTTACCCTTTTATAGGGGGTTGACACATGCACAACCACGTGGAGTTTCGTAAGAAAGGAATGTCCGCAGGGTTCATGGGGTTGCATGAATTTGGGCTGGTTGGTGGGTCCTATCCCATCGGAGAGGGAAAAACGGTGGTTGGTGAGCTACATCCCATCAGTCAGTGGGGCTGACAGATAGTTAGGTCCAGTCCTATCAGTGGCATAGCCAGTGGATAGTTCGGCCTAGGGATGCCAGGCGGCGCGGGTCAGAAGGACGGCGGCGTGAATAGCCATGACCATTCTAGGGCTGACTTGAGATAGCCTCGATCCTCCTGAGGGCGCCGAGGCCGTCCAGGACCGACTCGGCCAACCTGAAGATGCTGGAGCGGGGCCGACCAGGGAAGGTCGGGGCTAACTTGGCTGACTTGGAGATGTCGGGGCCGAGCGGGGCCGACCAGGGAAGGTCAGGGCCGACTTGGCCGACTTGGAGATGTCGGGGCTGAGCGGGGCCGACCAAGGAAGGTCGGGGCTGACTTGGCCGACTTGGAGATGTCGGGGCCGACCAGGGAAGGTCGGGGCCGACTTGGCCGACTTGGAAATGCTGGGACCGAGCGGGGCCGACCAAGGAAGGTCGGGGCCGACTTGGCCGACTTGGAGATGCTAGGGCCGAGCGGGGCCGACCAGGGAAGGTCAGGGGTAACTTGGTCGACTTGGAGATGCCGGGGCTGAGCGAGGCTGACCAGGGAAGGTCGGGGGTGACTTGGCCGACTTGGAGATGCCGGGGCCAAGCGGGGCCGACCAGGGAAGGTCGAGGCCGACTTGGCCGACTTAGAGATGCCGGGGTCGACGGGGCCGACCAGGGAAGGTTGGAGCCGACTTGGCCGACTTGGAGATGCCAGGGTAGGGCCGCCTTAAGATTTTAATTTTTCCATAATTGCCCTCATGGCTACGTCAGCCACATCAGATGCCCCCTGCTCCTGAGCGCAAAGGGCCACGTGCCCGCTGCCCTTTGGGCGAGAGGGGCACGAAAATTCAAAAAATAATTGCTCTTTATTGCACTTTTAATAGCTTGGTGAGTTGGCGTATCGTTCCGAGGCAGTGTCACTTCGAAAATCTTCCACAATCATGCGGTAGGTGGGAGCTGACGTTAGCGCCGGACGCCTCGAAGAGGAAGCCTATTGGGGGAATGGAAAAAGTTGAAGGTCATCATCGCCTTTCCGTTTTCTATGCCCCACGATTGGTCGGAGATCACGCTCCTTGGGGCAAATCGAGGTGGCACGTCTCAGGCGCAGGCGAGATTTTCAGCGGATAGCTCGTGGCGCAATAGGAGAGTATCATGTGGCGGGGCCTCGATTATCGTTGTCTAGAGATGGGGGTATAAAAGTGCCCAAAGGGCTTGGGGAAAGCTTTTACATTGCCATTGCCTTCTTCTAGCTTTCCTTCTCCTGAATTCTTCCGCATGTTGGCCCAGATGGCAACACAAGAGGGGGGGGGTGAATTGGGTTTTTTATAAAAATTTAACTTTTTCTTTAAAAACTATTAGCTTTAAGATAAATGAAATTAATGCAATGCAAATATAAAGCACAAACAAGGAGATAGAGATAGAGATAATGAAGCACGGCAAACACAAAGATTTTATAGTGGTTCGGTGTATCCAACACCTACGTCCACTCCCAAGATTCACTTGGGTCCACACTATAATCGACTTGATTACAGTCGAGTTGTTTTCCAAGATCACAACTCACAACTTGTTGTTTTCCCGGGATCACAACGAACCCAGCCGGTTTTCGGGCTCACCAGCACAAAACCCTAAACTCAAGCTAAACTAGCTTGACCCGAGGTATACAACCTCCACTAGTTCAATCCCCCTGATTGAACTAGTAAAACAAGAAAGAATAATTTTAAGATACAAGACAGCTCCTTAAATGAGCAAATATTCAAATAAATGAACAAGGTTTAGAAAAGCCTGTTTGAAGTGGATTGGATTTGAGCTTTTCTTCTTTTCCTCTTCTCTTTGGAGATGTGAATCAGGCCTCAGCTTTGATTCGTTGCAAATGTTGCAGATGAGAAGTTGGAAAATCTTCAAAACAGAGCTTTTTTCCTTTTTGTGAATCCTTTGATTTTTCAAATTTGAACGCCTTGGATTCTTCTTTGAGCTTTTTGGAGTGGAAGGATTTGAATTTGAATACTTTCTCTTGGATTTCAGGCTCTTCTCGGATTTTTGATTTGGATATTCTCCCTCTTTTTTCTTTTTTCCGTTCTTCTTTTCAAACGGGTGTTCTCCCCCCTTTTATAGATTTCTTTTAATCCATTTTTGGAAGAAAACTAGCCGTTGGAGTGTACCTGGAAACAAAATATATCCGTTAGAAGTTAGGTAAAAAGGAAATATTACCGTTAGAGCTGATCTGGCATTTTAAATTTTCGTCCCAGACAGGTTGGAGTCGGCTCCAACTTTTCAGGTGTCGGCTCCAGAATACTGTGTGTGTCGGCTCCAAGATGCTCAAAAAATAAGCGTTCTGTCCCCGCATCGGAGTCGGCTCCAGACACTGTAAGTGTCGACTCCGAAACTCTGGGTGTCGGCTCCGAAACTCTAGGTGTCGGCTCCGGACCGTATCAAAAATCAGAAGAATATTTGACTGGCCATGGGGTCGGCTCCAGGAATTCTAGGTGTCGACTCCAGGTTCTGAAACTTTGAAACTTGAGATTTGCAATTGATTCAAAACTCATTTCTTAATACATTTAAATCGATCAAATATTTTTAAGTCTGAAACACTTGTCAAATCCATTAGTAATCAAATAAATATACTCAATTCCTTTATTAATCATCAAAATCAATAATTGGGTCAACAATCTCCCCTTTTTGATGATTATAAAAACATTGAGTATATGCATAGTATTCTTAAATTAAATTTTCAAGAAAGTGATCCTCACAAGCAAGCTCCCCCTGAATAAGGTAGCTCCCCCTATGAAGTTCAAATTATCAATTGTTCTCCTTATTGCTTTACATATTTATCAATTGTTCTTCATATTTGATACCAATTAAATAAATGCCAATTAAAGCATAACTAATCAATGCATATACGACATAACTTTCTCCCCTTTTTTGTAATCAACAAAAAGATAAAGAAAAGTTAAGTCAAAAGATAAATTGATAGATCAAAAGATAATTTCATTTCATTGAAGTCAAGTATTACAAAAAGAAAGAAACTATACTTTCATTACATCAAAGCTTAAACTTCATTACATCAAAATAAATTTTCATTACATCAAGACATTAAACAACATAAAACTACAAGTTGGTTCTAATGATTCTTGTCAAATGATCTAGAATCTTATGCATTCCATCACTTGAGTGGCTACAAATTCTTTCAACCTTCTATCAACAAAAGAGCAAGCAGTCATATTTTATCTTGAAGTTCTGCATTGCACTTTGAATAGGTCTCAGAATCTCCACAATGTCTTTAAGTTCTTCAAATATATTCTTCAAATCACTACTTAAAGATCCAGTAGAAGAGCTAAGAGTTGATTCTATTTTGGTAATTCGATCATCTAAGGAATAAAGTGTTTCTTTAAGATTCATAAATGATTGTCAAACTCAGTCTTCAGTTCATCCTTCTGAGCAGCAAGCAATTTTGAGTTGCTCCATTTGAAGGTCTGAAAATCCAACTGATGAAGAGATGGCTGAACATGAATTTGAGCAGGTGCAGGGGCAGGAACTGGACTCCTCGGCTGCGGTGAGGAAACCCTCATAGACGGACCAGCCTCACAAGGTGCAGAATGTCTAGGCTCAGGGGCTCTCTCATCCAAGTTACCTTTCCTTTCCCATTGCCCGTTCACCTTTACAAATCCCATCCTATGCAAAGTGGCCAAACTGTAATAATCAGTGTGTCTCAGGTTCTTGGAGGGTTCATTGTCCAAAATTACCCCTTGGCTTCTAAATACCATAGTTAAAATCATGCCGTAGGGTAGTGACGATCTTCTCTTCCCTCCGGCCTCGGCCATATAAATATCATCATAGCAGCTAAATTAATAGGTTGACCGGTCAAAATACTATCCATCACAACAATGTCCCGCTCGGAGACATACTCAAAACGTCCGGTCTTTGGGAACAAAATTCTGCTGCAAATGTTGTGTAACAATCTTAATTCCAAGGGCAACTGGTTAGCCCTAATTTCCTCAAATTCAGTAACATCTCTCCCTAACATCCTTGATAGGGCCGCTGATCTCTCACTGTGCACATCGGCTGCTAATCCGGTAATGGGGATGCTTAAGAGATTTCCTAATTTTTGAAATGTAAGATGAATCCGTTTTCCTCTAACAGAGCTCACTAAACCACCATCACCTCTCGATAAATTAAAGTAAAATTCTTTCACTAAAGCTGGGTAAGTAGGAACATCAAGAGAACAAACTTATCCCATCCAAGCTCCTTGAGTTGATTACCAATCGAAAAACCCTCGGATTCAAAGAACTCAAAGTCAACTTTTCTACCCATTGTGATTACCCTCCCTGCTAGGGTATCTACCTGAGGTGAAGTGGTGTTGGGATTGTCTGAATCGGTGGAGGAATCCTCGCTTGGAGACGGCTCGCGGACGGGTCGCCTCACGGAGCTTTTTCGGTCACCACGGCGCTCCAATCACCGAACCTCTCCTCTTAGGTGCCATTGGATCCTTAGGAAAGCTTGGATAGAGTGGAATTAGAGATGGGGAGGCTTTGAGAGAGTTTTGGAGAATTTGGTGGAGGATTCGAAGAGTTTGAAATGACGAGGTGTCGACTCTGCCCTAATAAATCGATTTTGGATTCCCAGGTGTCGACTCCCGCAAAGTCGGGTGTCGACTCCAAATCGCTAACACAGTCAGCGCTCGAACTGGAGTCGGCTCCACTTATACGGGTGTCGGCTCCAAGGTCAGGGACCGAGAGCGACACAGACAAAGGTGTCGACTCCTCATTCTGAGGTGTCGACTCCAATGACAGTTTCAGAGAAAAATAATTGAGATTCAAACATGAAACTTGTCAAAATAAATTTGATAAAATCTTGATAAAATTTTGGAGTATGAAGAATCAAGTTACTCAGATGACTAGATAATTTGTCCTTAAAATTATGAAAGGAATATCAAGAAATTAATATAGATCTAGAAAGTCATTCCTTAAAGTTTCAAAATCAATCCAAAGGGTCACATATCCCTAATTCACCTCTAAGATAACAAAATCTCTCTTCACTCAAAGGTTTTGTAAATATATCAGCTAATTGTTCTTCAGTATTAACATATTCAAGACAAATTTCATTATTAGCTACATGTTCTCTTATAAAGTGATATCTAATTTCAATGTGTTTTGTTCTTGAATGTTGAATTGGATTTTTAGTTAGATTTATTGCACTTGTGTTATCACATCTAATTGGAGTTTTATCAAGTGTTATGCCATAATCTTCAAGTTGTCTCTTAATCCAAAGGATTTGAGCACAGCAACTTCCAGCTGCAACATATTCTGCTTCAGCAGTAGATAATGCAACCGAATTTTGCTTTTTGCTAAACCAAGAGATTAAGTTACTACCTAAGAATTGACATGCTCCACTTGTGCTTTTTCTATCTAATTTACATCCAGCATAGTCAGAGTCAGAATATGCAATCAAGTTTAATGTTGAGTCTCTAGAATACCATAAACCTACATTTTTAGTTCCACTTAAATATCTTAAGATTCTTTTTACAGCAATTAAGTGAGATTCTTTAGGTTCAGATTGAAATCTAGCGCATAAACATACAGCAAACATTATATCTGGTCTACTAGCTGTTAAGTAAAGAAGAGATCCGATCATACCTCTGTAATATTTTGATCTACTTTCTTACCATCTTCATCTTTGTCCAGCTTTGCATGAAGGACTCATAGGAGTTCCAAGTGGTTTGATTGACTCCATTCCAAACTTCTTGAGCAGTTCTTTTGTGTATTTGGCTTGATTGATGAAAATTCCTTCTTTGCTTTGCTTGATTTGAAGTCCTAGGAAGAAGTTGAGTTCTCCCATCATGCTCATTTCAAACTCACCCTGCATCAACTTAGCAAATTCTTGACATAACAAATTGTTAGTAGCACCGAATACAATATCATCAACATATATTTGTACTACTAATAAATCCTTGTCTTTTCTTTTCAAAAATAGTGTTTTATCAACATTTCCTCTTGTAAAATCATTTTCAATTAGAAATTTACTTAATCTTTCATACCAAGCTCTAGGTGCTTGTTTTAAACCATATAGTGCTTTGTGTAATTTAAAAACATGATTTGGAAATTCATGATCTTCAAAACCAGGTGGTTGTTCAACAAAAACTTCCTCATTTATAAATCCATTTAAAAATGCACTTTTAACATCCATTTGAAATAAATTGATATGCATATGACATGCAAATGCAAGTAATAATCTAATTGCTTCTAGTCTAGCTACAGGTGCAAAAGTTTCATCAAAATCAATTCCTTCTTCTTGATTATATCCTTTTGCAACTAATCTAGCTTTGTTTCTAATTACTATGCCATTTTCGTCTAATTTATTTCTAAATACCCATTTTGATCCTATAACAGAATGATCTTTAGGTCTATCTACAAGAGTCCAAACATTATTTCTAGTAAATTGATTTAATTCTTCTTGCATAGCTAACATCCAATTATTATCTTTTTCTGCTTCTTCAATAGTTTTAGGTTCAATTTGAGATACAAATGCAAGATGATTATTGATGTTTCTCATTGATGATCTAGTTCTTACTCCTTGAGATGGATCACCTATAATTAATTCTTTGGATGACCATAGGCATATCTCCAATCTCTAGGAAGATCTACATCATTATGATTTGCATCAACAACATCAACACTAGGAGAATCATTATCTTTAGCTTCTTGTTCATGATCCGAAGATACATCTATATTCAATTTTTCAATATCTCTTTCTAGAATGTTTGTATCTTCCTCATCATCAATCTTTTCAGAACTCGATGCTAAAGATTCATCAAAAATTACATGAATAGATTCTTCTACAATTAAGTTTCTCTTGTTAAACACTCTATAGGCTTTACTAGATGTTGAATATCCTAAGAAAATGCCTTCATCAGATTTTGCATCAAATTTTCCTAGATTATCTTTACCATTATTATGAATGAAACATTTACAACCAAATGCATGAAAGTAACTTATGTTTGGTTTTCTATTATTCCATAGTTCATAAGGAGTTTTCTTAATGATTGGCCTAATTAAAGCTCTATTAAGAATGTAACATGCCGTGTTTATAGCTTCCGCCCAAAAGTATTTTGGTAAGTTGCTTTCACATAGCATGGTACGGGCCATGTCTTCTAAGTTCTATTTTTTCTTTCAACTACTCCATTTTGTTGTGGTGTTCTAGGTGCTGAAAAATTATGATGAATGCCATTTTCTATGCAAAAGTTTTCAAATAAATGATTTTCAAATTCAGTGCCATGATCACTTCTTAGAGACACTATGGTGTTGTTTTTCTCATTTGTGACCTTCTTGAAGAATTTCAAAAATAATGGAAAGGTCTCATCCTTATGAGCTAAAAATAATACCCAAGTGTATCTAGAATAATCATCTACAATCACAAGACCATATTTCTTTCCTCCTAGACTTGTGGTTCTAGTAGGTCCAAAAAGATCCATGTGAAGTAGTTCAAGTGGCCTAGAAGTGGAAACAATATTTTTAGTTTTGAAAGAATTTCTAGTTTGTTTTCCAAATTGACATGCATCGCAAATTTTGTTATTTTCAAAATCTAGTTGTGGAAGTCCTTTTACTAAATCCATTCTAATTAATTTTGAAATAAGGTGTGTGCTTGCATGACCTAATCTACGATGCCATAACCAACCAATCTCATTCATATTAGCATTATTAGCAACTAAGCAATGATTACTAGTAGACAAATTGTCTAAATCAATCAAGTATACATTGCCATTTCTATTTCCAATAAAAACAATGCTATTATCAATGGGATTAGAAACAGTGCAGATTGATGCTTCAAATGATACTTTAAAACCTTTATCACATAATTGGCTAATACTTATTAGATTATGTTTTAAACCATTAACATATAAGACATTTTCAATATATGTGGAGGGAGTTATTTGAATTTTACCAAACCCCATGATTTGGCCTTTGCCATTGTCACCAAATGTAACAACTCCTCCTCTTTTGCTCTCAAGGGTGATGAATTGATCCTTGTCACCCGTCATGTGTCTTGAGCAGCCACTATCGAGATACCACTTTCGCTTTGATCTTTTGGCCGCAAGACACTCCTGCAAAAATAATTAAGTCTTATATTTAGGTACCCAAGCCTTCTTGGGTCCTTCATGGTTAGTAGCATAAAAATTGTTCCTTTGGGAACCCAAATTTTCTTGCCTTTACTACTTAATTTTTTTACTATTTCTTGCATCACATTCATAGGATTTATGACCTTTCTTGTTACAATAATGACATGTAACATTATCTCTATTTTGTTCTTTTCTAAAAAAGTTTTTGACAAATTTTTGTTTTAAGTTAGGTCTATATCCTAAACCAGCTTTATCATATATAGCTCTTTGATTACTTAACAATAAATTAAGTTTTTCAGAACTATAAGTAAATTTATCAACAATATTTTATATTTATCAACTTCCTTCTTTAATTTATCATTTTCATTGGAAATTGATTCTTTTCTTTTGTCAAATTTTCTTTTTCAGATTTTAGCATTTTAATCTCATTAGTAAGATCATCTTTTTCTTTAATAAGAATTGAGTTATCATTTTTCAAAGATTTGTATTTCTTTTTCAAAACTTTAAAATCATCTACTAGTTCATTGAAAGCTTCAAATAATTCATCAAATGCAAACTCATCACAGGGTTTTCGGAACTTACCTCATTGTCGTCGTTTGCCATAAAGCAAATGTTGCAACTTCTTTTTGTTCTTCCTCTGAAGAGGATTCATCGCTGTCACTCCAGGTTGCAACATAGGCTTTCTTCTTCTTCTTGTAAGTCTTCTTCAATTGAGGACAATCGTATCTAAAGTGCCCCGGTTTCTTACACTCATAGCAAATCAAGGGGTCTTTCTCTTTGTCCTTGTCCTTTTCCTTTTCTTTTTCTCCTTCCATCTTAATTCCAGATTTCTTCTTGTGGAAGGGTCTCTTTCTTCTCATGAATTTTTTGAATTTTCTTGCTAGAAGAGCTGTCTCATCATCATCATCATTATCACTGCAGCTCTCCTCACTTTCTGCAGCCTTAAGAGCTATAGTCTTTTTCTTCTTGACATCTTCCTCTATGTGCTGCTTCATGGTTAGCTCATGGGTCATAAGGGATCCAAGTAGCTCCTCCAAGGGTAAGGTGTTGAGGTCCTTGGCTTCTTGGATTGCTGTCACTTTTGCTTCCCAAGTCCTTGGTAGTGACCTAAGAATTTTGCGAACAAGTTCAGAATTAGTATAGGTCTTGCCTAAGACTTTTCAAACCATTTACAATATCGGTGAATCTAGTATACATGCATGCTATAGTTTCAGTTTGCTCCATGCTAAATAATTCATATTTATGAACAAGAATATTTATTTTAGATTCTTTACTTGGTTTGTACCCTCATGGGTAACCTCTAATCTATCCCAAATCTCTTTTGCGGAATTACATGTAGAAATGCGATTAAATTCATTTGCATCTAATGAACAATATAAGACATTCATGGCCTTAGCATTGAGCTGTGCCATTTTCCTATCATTATCATTCCAATCCCTTTCGGGCTTAGGAACAATAGTGCCATCAACAATGTGTGTGGGTGTACTAGGTCCATTAATTATAACACCCCACAATTCATAATCAGAAGCTTGAATGAATATCCTCATTCTTGCTTTCCAATATGAATAGTTGGAACCATTAAATAAGGGAGGTCTATTTGTAGAATGACCTTCAGCAAATGAAGATCCAACTTGAGCTGCCATTTGGATCTTTAGCTCTTGATCGTGTGATCAAATTCAAATGAGCACTTGCTCTGATACCAATTGTTGGCCCAGATGGCAACCCAAGAGGGGGGGTGAATTGGGTTCTTTAAAAAATTTAACCTTTTTAAAAACTATTGGCTTTAAGATAAATGAAATTAATGCAATGCAAATATAAAGCACAAACAAGGAGATAGAGATAGAGATAATGAAGCACGACAAACACAAAATTTTATAGTGGTTCGGTGTATCCAACACCTACGTCCACTCCCAAGATTCACTTGGGTCCACACTATAATCGACTTGATTACAGCGAGTTGTTTTACAAGATCACAACTCACAACTTGTTGTTTTCCCGGGATCACAACGAACCCAGCCGGTTTTCGGGCTCACCAGCACAAAACCCTAAACTCAAGCTAATCTAGCTTGACCCGAGGTATACAACCTCCACTAGTTCAATCCCCTTGATTGAACTAGCACAAACAAGAAAAATAATGTTTTAAGATACAAACAGCTCCTTAAATGAGCAAATATTCAAATAAATGAACAAGGTTTAGAAAAGCCTGTTTGAAGTGGATTGAATTTGAGCTTTTCTTCTTTTCCTCTTCTCTTTGGAGATGTGAATCAGGCCTCAGCTTTGATTCGTTGCAAATGTTGCAGATGAGAAGTTGGAAAATCTTCAAAAAGAGCTTTTTCCCTTTTTGGAATCCTTGATTTTTGATTTGAACGCCTTGGATTCCTCTTTGAGCTTTTTGGAGTGGAAGGATTTGAGTTTGAATACTTTTCTCTTGGATTTCAGGCTCAAGACTTCTCGGATTTTTGATTTGATATTCTCTCTTTTTTTTCGTTCTTCTTTTCAAACGGGTGTTCTCCCCCTTTTATAGATTTCTTTTAATCCATTTTTGGGAAGAAAACTAGCCGTTGGAGTGTACCTGGAAACAAAATATATCCGTTAGAAGTTAGGTAAAAAGGAAATATTACCGTTAGAGCTGATCTGGCATTTTAAATTTTCGTCCCAGACAGGTTGGAGTCGGCTCCAACTTTTCAGGTGTCGGCTCCAGTCGTTTATCCAAAAATAGAAAGTTCTGAGTTCGTTGAGGAGTCGGCTCCGAAAAAGTTAGGTGTCGGCTCGCCATCGTCAGGTGTCGGCTCCAGAATACTGTGTGTGTCGCTCCAAGATGCTCAAAAAATAAGCGTTCTGTCCCCGCATCGGAGTCGGCTCCAGACACTGTAAGTGTCGACTCCGAAACTCTGGTGTCGGCTCGAAACTCTAGGTGTCGGCTCCGACCGTATCAAAAATCAGAAGAATATTTGAATGGCCATGGGGTCGGCTCCAGGAATTCTAGGTGTCGACTCCAGGTTCTGAAACTTTGAAACTTGAGATTTGCAATTGATTCAAAACACGTTTCTTAATACATTTAAATCGATCAAATATTTTTAAGTCCTGAAACACTTGTCAAATCCATTAGTAATCAAATAAATATACTCAATTCCTTTATTAATCATCAAAATCAATAATTGGGTCAACAGGTCCGAGATCGATCGTCGCCGATTGGGATCATGGCTTGAATCGATCGCAACCGTCGGATCATCGCCGATCGGGATCATGGCTTGGATTGATCGCAACCGTCGGATCGTCGCCTATCGGATTGATCGCAACGGTTTGAGATCGATCGTCGCCGATTGTGATCATGGCTTGGATCGATTGCAATCGTCGGATCGTCGCCAATCGGATTGATCGCAACGGTCTAAGATTGATCGTCGCCGATCGGGATCATGGCTTGGATCGATCGCAACCATCGGATTATCGCTGATCGGATTGATCGCAACGGTCCGAGATCGATCGTCACCGATCGGGATCATGGCTTGGATCGATCGCAACCATCGGATCGTCGCCGATCGGATTAATCGCAACGGTCCGAGATCGATCGTCGCCGACCGAGATCATGGCTTGGATCGATCGCAACCGTCGGATCGTTGCCGATTGGATTGATCTCAACGGTCTGAGATTGATCATCGCCGACCAGGATCATGGCTTGGATCGATCGCAACCATCCGATCATCGCCGATCAGATTGATCGCAACGGTCCGAGATCGATCATCGCCGATCGGGATCATGGCTTGGATCGATCGCAATCGTCGAACCGTCGCCGATCGGATTGATCGCAATGGTCCGAGATCGATCATCACCGATCGGGATCATGGCTTGGATCGATCGCAACCGTCGGACCGTCGCCGATCGAATTGATCGCAACGGTCCAAGATCGATCGTTGCCGATCGAGATCATGGCTTGGATCGATCGCAACCGTCGGATCATCGCCGATTGGATTGATCGCAACGGTTTGAGATCGATCGTTGCCGATCGGGATCATGGCTTCGATCGATTGCAACCGTCGGATCGTCGTCGATCGGATTGATCGCAACGGTCCGAGATCGATCGTCGCCGACCGGGATCATGGCTTGGATCAATCGCAACCGTCGGATCATCATCGATCGGATTAATCCCAACGGTCCGAGATCGATCATCGCCGATCGGGATCATGGCTTGGATCGATCACAACCGTCAGATCGTCATCGATCGGATTGATCGCAATGGTTCGAGATCGATCGTTGCCGATCGGGATCATGGCTTGGATCGATCGCAACCATCGGACCATCGCCGATCGGATAGATCGCAACGGTCTGAGATCGATCGTCGCCGATCGGGATCATGGCTTGGATCGATCGCAACGTCGAATCGTCGTCGATCGGATTAATCCCAACAGTCCAAGATCGATCGTCGCCAATCGGGATCATGGCTTGGATCGATCTCAACCGTCAGATCGTTGCCGATCGGATTGATCCCAACGTCTGAGATCGATCATTGCCGATCGGGATCATGGCTTGGATCAATCGCAACCGTCGGATCATCGCCTATCAGATTCATCGCAACGGTCCGAGATCGATATTCGCCGGTTGGGATCATGGCTTGGATCGATCGCAACCGTTGGATCATCGCCGATCGGATTGATCGCAACGATCCGACATCGATCGTCGCCGACCGGGATCATGGCTTGGATCGATCGCAACCATCGGATCATCGCCGATCGGATTGACCGCAACGGTCCAAGATCGATCATCGCCGACCGGGATCATGGCTTCGATCGATCGCAACTATCGGGTTGTCTCCGATCGGATTGATCGAAACGGTCCGAGATCGATCGTCGCCGATCGGGATCATGACTTGGATCGATCGCAACCATCGGATCATCGCCGATCGGATTGATCGCAATGGTCCGAGATCTATCATCGCCGACCGGGATCATGGCTTGGATCGATCAAACCCATCGGACCATCGCCGATCGGATTGATCGCAATGGTCCAAGATCGATCGTCGCCGACCACGATCATGGCTTGGATCGATCGGATTGATCCCAATGGTCCGAGATCGATCGTCGCCGATCGGGATCATGGCTTCGATCGATCCAACGGTCGGATCGTCGCCAATCGGATTGATCCCAATGGTCCGAGATCGATCATCGCCGATCGGGATCATGGCTTGGATCGTTCGCAACTATCCTATCGTGGCCTATCGGATTGATCGCAACGGTCCGAGATCGATCGTCGCCGATCGGGATCATGGCTTGGATCGATCGCAATCGTCGGATCGTCGCCGATCGGATTGATCGCAACGGTCCGAGATCAATCGTTGCCGACCAGGATCATGGCTTGGATCGATCACAACCGTCGGATCGTCGCCAATCGGACTGATTGCAAAGCTCCGAGATCAATCGTCACCGATCGGGATCATGACTTGGATCGATCGCAACCGTCAGATCGTCGCAGATCAGATTGATCGCAACGGTCCGAGATTGATCGTCGCCGATTGGGATCATGGCTTGGATTGATCGCAACCGTCGGATCGTCGATCGGATTGATCAACGGTCCGAGATCGATCGTCGCCGATCGGATCATGGCTTGGATCGATCGCAACCGTCGGATCATCGCCATCGAATTGATCGCAACGATCTAAGATCGATCGTCGCCGATCGGGATCATGGCTTGGATCGATCAACGTCGGATCGTCGCCGATCGAATTGATCGCAATCGAGATCGATCATCGCCGATCGGATCATGCTTGGATCGATCGCAACCATCGGACCATCGCCGATCGATGGATCGCAACGGTCTGAGATCGATCAATGCCGATCATGGCTTGGATCGATCGTAACCGTCAAACCATCGCGGATCGGATTGATCGCAACGATCTGAGATCGATCGTTGCTGACCAGGATCATGCTTGGATCGATCGCAACCATCGGATCGTCGCCGATCGGATTGATCGCAACGGTCCGAGATCGATCGTTGCCAACCAGGATCATGGCTTGGATCGATCGCAACCGTCGGATCGTCGCCGATCGGATTGATCGCAAAGCTCGAGATCGATCGTCACTGATCAGGATCATGGCTTGGATCGATCGCAACTCGGATCATCGCAGATCGGATTGATCGCAACGGTCCGAGATTGATCGTCGCCGATCGGATCATGGCTTGGATCGATCGCAACCGTCGGATCATCGTTCGGATTGATCCCAACGGTCCGAGATCGATCGTCGCCGACTGGGATCATGGCTTGGATCGATCGCAACCATCGGATCGGATCGGATGGATCGCAACGGTCCGAGATCGATCATCGCCGACTGGGATCATGGCTTGGATTGATCGCAACCGTCGATCATCGCCGATCGGATTGATCGCAACGGTCGAGATCTATCGTCACCGATCGGGATCATGGCTTGGATCGATCAAACCATCGGATCGTCACCGATCAGATTGATCGCAACGGTCCAGATCGATCGTCGCCGATCGGGATCATGGCTTGGATCGATCGCAACCGTCGGATCATCGTCGATCGGATTGATCCCAACGGTCCGAGATCGATCGTCGCCGATCGGGATCATGGCTTGGATCGATCGCAACCGTCGGATCGTTGCCGATCGGATTGATCCCAACGGTCCAAGATCGATCGTCGCCGATCGGGATCATGGCTTGGATCGTTTGCAACCGTCGTATCGTCGCCGATCGGATTGATC
This sequence comes from Calamus simplicifolius, assembly GCA_900491605.1. Taxonomy (NCBI): domain Eukaryota; kingdom Viridiplantae; phylum Streptophyta; class Magnoliopsida; order Arecales; family Arecaceae; genus Calamus; species Calamus simplicifolius. The sequence goes on from UESW01004023.1 coordinate 973,874, forward strand.
GCAACGGTCCGAGATCGATCGTTGCCGATCGGATCATGGCTTGGATCGATCGCAACCGTCGGATCATCGCCGATCGAATTGATCGCAATGAGATCGATCATCACCGATCGGGATCATGGCTTGGATCGATTGCAACCGCCGGATCATCGTTGATCAGATTGATCGCAACGGTCGAGATCGATCGTCGCCGATCGATCAAGGCTTGGATCGATCGTAACCGTCAAACCGTCGCCGATCGGATTGATCGCAACGGTCTGAGATCGATCGTTGCTGAATCATGGCTTGGATCGATCGCAACCATCGGATCGTCGATCGATTGATCGCAACGGTCCGAGATCGATCGTTGCCAACCAGGATCATGGCTTGGATCGATCGCAACCGTCGGATCGTCGCCATCGGATTGATCGCAATCCGAGATCGATCGTCACTGATCGGATCATGGCTTGGATCGATCGCAACTATCGATCATCGCAGATTGGATTGATCACAATAGTCCGAGATTGATCGTCGCCGATCGGGATCATGGCTTGGATCGATCGCAACCATCGGATCATCGTCGTCGGATTGATCCAACGGTCTGAGATCGATCGTCGCTGACTGGGATCATGGCTTGATCGATCGCAACCATCGGATCGTCACCGATCGGATGGATCGCAACGGTCTGAGATCGATCATCGCCGACTGGATCATGGCTTGGATTGATCGCAACCGTCGATCGTCGCCGATCGGATTGATCGCAACGGTCCGAGATCGATCGTCACCGATCGAGATCATGGCTTGGATCGATCAAACCATCGGATCGTCACCGATCAGATTGATCGCAATGGTCCGAGATCGATCGTCGCCGATCGGGATCATGGCTTGGATCGATCGCAACCGTCGGATCATCGTCAATCGGATTGATCCCAACGGTCCGAGATCGATCGTCGCCGATAGGGATCATGGCTTGGATCGATCGCAACCGTTGGATCATTGCTGATCGGATTGATCCCAACGGTCTAAGATCGATCGTCGCCGATCGGGATCATGGCTTGGATCGAACCATCGTATCATCGCCTATCGGATTGATCGCAACGGTCCGAGATCGATCGTTGCCGATCGAGATCATGGCTTGGATCGATCGCAACCGTCGGATCATCGCCGATCGGATTGATCGCAATGTGATCGATCATCACCGATCGGGATCATGGCTTGGATCGATCACAACCGCCGGATCATCGTAGATCAGATTGATCGCAACGGTCCGAGATCGATCGTCGCCGATCGGGATCATGGCTTGGATCGATCGCAACCATCGAACCGTTGCCGATCGGATAGATCACAACGGTCCGAGATCGATCGTCGCCGACCGGGATCATGGCTTGGATCGATCGCAACCGTCGGATCATCGTCGATCGGATTAATCCCAACGGTCCGAGATCGATCGTCGCCGATCGGGATATGGCTTGGATCGATCTCAACCGTCGGATCGTCGCCGATCGGATTGATCCCAACGTCCAAGATCGATCGTCACCGATCGGGATCATGGCTTGGATCGATCGCAACCTTCGGATCGTCACTGATCGGATTTATCGCAACGGTCTGAGATCGATATTCGCTGATCGGGATCATGGCTTGGATTGATCGCAACCATTGGATCATCGCCGATCGGATTGATCGCAACGATCCGAGATCGATCGTCGCCGATCGGGATCATGGCTTGGATCGATCGCAACCATCGGATCGTCGCCGATCGGATTGACCGCAATGGTCCGAGATCAATCATCGCCGACCGGGATCATGGCTTTGATCAATCGCAACCGTCGGGTCGTCTCTGATCGGATTGATCGCTACGGTCCGAGATCGATCGTCGCCGATCGGGATCATGGCTTGGATCGATCACAACCATCGGATCGTCGCCGATCGGATTGATCGCAATGGTCCGAGATCTATCGTCACCGACCGGGATCATGGCTTGGATTTATCAAAACCATCGAACCATCGCCGATCGGATTGATCGCAACGGTCCAAGATCGATCGTCGCCATCGCGATAATGGCTTGAATCGATCGGATTGATCCCAACGGTCCAAGATCGATCGTCGCTAATCAGGATCATGGATTGAATCGATCCAAACGGTCGGATCATCGCCGATCGGATTGATCCCAACGGTCCGAGATCGATCATCGCCGATCGGGATCATGGCTTGGATCGTTCGCAACCGTCGGATCATCGCTATCGGATTGATCGCAATGGTCCGAGATCGATCGTCACCGATCGGGATCATGGCTTGGATCGATCGCAACCGTCGGATCGTCGCCGATCGGATTGATCGCAACGGTCCGAGATCAATCATCGCCGACCAGGATCATGGCTTGGATCGATCGCAACCATCGGATCATCGTCGATCGGATTGATCGCAAAGGTCCAAGATCGATCGTCGCCGATCGGGATCATGGCTTGGATCGATCGCAACCATCGGATCGTCGCCGATCGGGATCATGGCTTGGATCGATCGCAACCATCGGATCGTCACCGATCAAATTGATCGCAACGGTCCGAGATCGATCGTCGCCGATCGGGATCATGGCTTGGATCGATCGCAACCATCGGATCGTTGCCGATTGGATTGATCCCAACGGTCTGAGATCGATCGTCGCCGACCGGAATCATGGCTTGGATCGATCGCAACCATCTGATCATCGCCAATCAGATTGATCGCAACGGTCCAAGATCGATCGTCGCTGATCAGGATCATGGCTTGGATCGATCGCAACCGTTGAACCGTCGCCGATCGGATTGATCACAATGGTTCGAGATCGATCGTCGCCGACCGGGATCATGGCTTGGATCGATCGCAACCGTCGGATCATTGCCGATCGGATTGATCGCAACGATCCGAGATCGATCGTTGCCGACCAGGATCATGGCTTGGATCGATCGCAACCGTCGGATCATCCCCGATCGGATTGATCGCAACGGTCCGAGATCGATCGTCGCCGATCGGATCATGGCTTGGATCAATCGCAACCGTCGGATCGTCGCCGATCGGATTGATCGCAACGGTCCGAGATCGATCATCGCTGATCGGGATCATGGCTTGGATCGATCGCAACCGTCGGATCGTTCGGATTGATCGGTCCGAGATCGATCATCGCCGATCGGGATCATGGCTTGGCAACCGTCGGATCGTTGCTGATCGAATTGATCGCAACGGTCCGAGATCGATTGTCGCCGATATAGATCATGGCTTGGATCAATCACAATCGTTGGATCGTCGCCGATCGGATTGATCGCAATGTTCCGAAATCGATCGTTGCCGATCGGAATCGTGGCTTGGATCGATCGCAACCGTCGTATCGTCGCCGATCGGATTGATCGCAACGGTTCGAGACCTATCGTCGTCGATCGGGATCATGGCTTGGATCGATCAAAACCATCGGACCATCGCCGATTGGATTGATCGCAACGGTCTAAGATCGATCGTCGCCGACCGGGATCATGGCTTGGATCGATCGCAACCATCGGATCATCGTCGATCGGATTGATCCCAACGGTTCGAGATCGATAGTCGCCGATCGAGATCATGGCTTGGTTCGATCGCAACCATCGGATCGTCGCCGATCGGATGGATTCCAATGGTCTGAGATCGATCGTCGCCGATTGGGATCATGGCTAGGATCGTTCGCAACCGTTGTATCGTCGCCTATCGAATTGATCGCGATGGTCCAAGATCGATCGTCAACGACCGGGATCATGGCTTGGATCGATCGCAACCGTCGGATCGTCGTCGATCGGATTGATCGCAACGGTCCGAGATCGATCGTTGCCGACCGGGTTCATGGCTTGGATCGATCACAATCGTCGGATCATCGCCGATCGGATTGATCGCAATGTTCCGATATCGATCGTCACCGATCGGGATCTTGGCTTGGATCGATCGCAACCGTCGGATCGTCGCCTATCGGCTTGATCGCAATGGTCCAAGATCGATCATCGCCGATCGGGATCATGGCTTGGATCGATCGCAACCATCGGATTGTCGCCGATCGGATGGATCGCAACGGTCCAAGATCGATCGTCGCAGATCGGGATCTAGTCTAGGATCGATCGCAACCGTCGCCGATCGGATTGATCGCAACGGTCCAAGATCAATCGTCGCCGATCGGGATCATGGCTTGGATCGATTGCAACCGTCAATCGTCACCGATCGGATTGATCGCAATGTTTCGAAATCAATCGTCGCCAATCGGGATCATGGCTTGGATCGATCGCAACCGTCGGATCGTCGCTGACCGGATTGATCGCAATGGTCCGAGATCTATCGTCGCCGATCGGGATCATGGCTTGGATCGATCAAAACCGTCGGACCGTCGTTGATCGGATTGATCGCAACGGTCTGAGATCTATCGTCGCCGATCAGGATCATGGCTTGGATCGATCCCAACCGTCGGATCATCGCCGATCAGATGGATCGCAATGGTCTGAGATCGATCGTCGCCGACCGGGATCATGGCTTGAATCGATCGCAACCGTCGAACCGTCGCCGATCGGATTGATCGCAACGGTCTGAGATCATTCATCACCGATCGGGATCATGGATTGGATCGATCGCAATCGTCGGATCGTCGCCGATCGGATTGATCGCAATGTTTCTAGATCGATCATCGCCGACCAGGATCATGGCTTGGATCGATCGCAACCATCGGACCGTCGCCGATCGGATTGATCGCAACGATCCAAGATCGATCGTCGCCAATCGGGATCATGGCTGGGATTGATCGCAGCCGTCGGACCGTCGCCGATCAGATTGATTCCAACGGTCCGAGATTGATCGTCGCCGATCAGGATCATGGCTTGGATCGATCGCAACCGTCGGACCATCACCGATCGGATAGATCGCAACGGTCGGAGATCGATCATCGCCAATCAGGATCATGGCTTGGATCGATCACAATCATCAGATCGTCACCGATCGGATGGATCGCAATGGTCCGAGATCAATCGTTGCCGATCGGGATCATGGTTTGGATCGATCGCAACCATCGGATCATCGCCGATCGAATTGATCGCAATGTTCTGAGATCGATCATCGCCGATCGGGATCATGGCTTGGATCGATTGCAACCGTCAGACCATCGCCGATCGGATTGATCGCAACAGCCCTAGATCGATCGTCGCCGATCGGGATCATGGCTTGGATCGATCACAACCGTCGGATCATCACCGATCGGATGGATCGCAATGGTCCGAGATCGATCGTCGCCGATCGGGATCATGGCTGGGATCGATCGCAACCGTTGGACCGTCACCGATCGGATTGATCGCAACGGTCCAAGATCGATCATCGCCGATCGGGATCATGGCTTGAAAACCGTCGAATCGTCGCCGATCGGATTGACCACAACGGTCCGAGATCGATCGTCGCCGATCGGGATCCTAGCTTGGATCGATCGCAACTATCGGATCGTTGCCGATCGAATTGATCGCAATGGTCCGAGATCGATCGTCGCCGACCGAGATCATGACTTGGATCGATCCCAACCATCGGATCGTCGCCAAAAGGATTGATCGCAATGGTCTGAGATCGATCGTCGCTGATCGAGATCATGGCTTGGATCGAATGTCGCCGATAGGATTGATCGCAACGGTTCAAGATCGATCATCGCCGATTATGATCATGTCTTGGCTCGATAGATCATCACCGATCGAATTGATCGCAACGGTCCGAGATCTATCATCGCCGACCGGGATCATGGCTTAGATCGATTGCAACCGTCAGATTATCGCCGATCGAATTGATTGCAACGGTCTGAGATCGATCGTCGCCGATCGGAATCATGGCTTGGATCGATCGCAACCGTCGGATCGTCGCCGATCGGATTGATCGCAACGGTCCGCGATTGATCGTCGCCGATCGGGATTATGGCTTGGATCGATCGCTACCGTAGGATCGTCATTGATCGGATTGATCGCAATGGTTCAAGATCGATCGTCGCCGATCGGGATCATGGCTTGAATCTATCGCAACCGTTGGATCGTCACAGATTGGATTGATCGCAACGGTCCTAGATCGATCATCATCGATCGAGATCATGGCTTGGATTGATCGCAACCATCGGATCATCGCTGATCAGATTGATCGCAACGGTCCGAGATCGATCATCGCCGATCGGGATCATGGCTTGGATTGATCGCAACCGTCTGATCATCGCCGATTGGATTGATCACAACGGTCCGAGATCGATCATCGCTGACTGTGATCATGGCTTGGATTGATCACAACCGTCGGATCGTTGCCGATCGGATTGATCGCAACGGTCCAAGATCGTCGTCGCCGATCGGGATCATGGCTTGGATCGATTGCAACCGTCAGACCGTCGTCGATCGGATTGATTGCAATGGTCCGAGATCGATTATCGCCAATCGGGATCATGGCTTGGATCGATCGCAACCATCGGATCATCGCCGATCGGATTGATCGTAATGGTCCGAGATCGATCGTCGTCTATCGGGATCATGGCTTGGATCGATCGCAACCATCAAATCGTCGCCGATCGGATTGATCGTAACGATCCAAGATCGATCGTCGTCGATCGGGATCATGGCTTGGATCGATCGCAACCATCAGATCATCACCGATCGGATTGATCGCAACAGTCCGAGATCGATTGTCCCCGATCTGGATCATGGCTTGGATCGATCGCAACCGTCGGATCATTGCATATCAAATATAATTTTAGTGAAAGTAAAAATATAAATGAAGAGAATGAAGATTGCAAGCCAAGAGATATCAAAAAGTAAAAAAAATTATGTATTTAGGATCAATTATTCAGCAAAAAGGTGAAATAGGTGAAGATATGAATCATAGAGTTAAAGCAAAATAGATTAAGTGAAAAAATACTTCGGGAGTATTATATGATCGACACTTCCCATTAAAATTAAAAAAAATTATAAAATCATCATTAGGCCAGCTATGCTATATGGAGCAGAGTGTTGGGCAATACTGAAATAACATGTAAATAAATTAAGTGTAACAAAAATGCACATGTTAAAATGGATATGTGGTAAAACTTTAAAAAATAGAATTAGAAATAAACATATACGGAAAATGATAGGACTAATCCCAATTAAAGATAAAATGAGAGAAAATCAATTACGGTGATTTGGATATATTTAACGAAAACCTTTAGATGCTTCGGTTGGAAAGAGTGATCTTTTAACAGTCCATGATACTGATAGAGATAGAAATAGAACTAAACTAACATGGACAAAAATAATTAAGAGATATATAACTATTTGTAATTTGAGTATCGAGTTAGTCCTAAATAGAGTAGAGTCAAGGAAGCAGATTCATGTAGCCGGCCTTGGAAAAAAGCTTAGATGAGTTGAATTGAGTTGTTCAACTCAATCAATGCATCTTATTTAATAAGACTTTGATTAGAATATTAAACTTTTATCCTTTAACAAATATAAATCGCTTTGTCTACTGAATTATGAGAACGATCTGAATTAAATGGTGCCACATATCTCTCATGATTTGAATTATGCCTTGGTTGTGGACTTAGTGTGAATCAAGCAATTCAATCCTGTTTATTCTACTTGGATGACAACTCTTTCTTGAAATAGTTATGCTTACTATAATTAAAATGGACCTTATACCTTTTGCTAAGAATGTTTATTACGTGGAAGGCTTGAAAGGAGTCATAAGAATTTTTTTTTTGTTTCCTCAACAAATTCTGTGGAAAGGAAGAGATACTGCATGAACTTGGTGGATTCTACATTTGCAAAGAGCATGATGGTAGATGTAGTCATCTCATGCAAAACCAAGTATATAGAGAAAGGTGCTGAAATTTATTCAACTGGCTGGAAATTAAGGTCTTATTTGAATTAGTTGGTGGGATACCTTTTAAGTGATTGTTGGCGGTTGTTGAGGTATCTTTAAAGTCTAGAAGCTTGTCAAGGAAAGTGCACAGCTTTGGCCATCCTAAGATGTGGAGCATTAAATTAAACTTTAGACGTAAAGCAACTTTTCAGAATTTGGACAGACATCTAGAAGCAGGCGGCCTTGAGCTTTTCCACAGCCGATTCATCTAGAGAGCATAGTTATCAAAATCGGACCGGATCAATCGGTTCAACCGGTTGAATCGGAATCCGAAGGCTAAATTGATCCAATTCTGACAGAAAACTGGATGTGCAAGCCACCCAGATTAACTTGGTTAACTCATTCGGTTTATCAGTGAACCGGTAACCCAGTTAAACCGGACGGGTTATGGGTTTATCAATAATCAATGCGTGATGGGTTGTTGCCTTCGTCCCTTCGACTTCTGCAGTTCTACGAGCCCTTGAAGCTCAAACTCGAAGGCTCGATCGGGACAAGTCTGAAATCTAGAAGCCTGGAATCCAAACTCTAAGAGTCCTGACCTCGACGATGCCCTGCCTTCGTATCTTCACCGACGCCAACTGCGCGGAAGAGTCCGGCCTTCATCCCTCGGCGGCTCGGCGACGAAACTCTGGAGAAAGAGTCCGTCTAATGACTCATGTTTGAAACCTCATTGGCTTTTTTACGACCTCGTTGGCTTTCCATGAATGATAAACTCTAAGTAAGAACAGACAATCATTACCTCGAGTTTATCATTCTTCTGTTCTATCTCATTTTTTTCCTTTTGTTTAGAAAAAGGCGATCTTTTTATCATGCTCTGATGCGATTCCTTACTGAAATTCTCCAAATTTTATCCATTTTAGTGCTTTTTCATTGCTATATGATCCTTTTCCTTCTTAGTTTGGCTTCCGTTTTCGCGTGATTCTTAGAACCCTAGCTGTTCCGACTTCCGAGCCTTATCCCTTGTTCTTAGAGTTTATCCGACTTCCTAGCCTTATCCCCTATTCTTAGGTAGTGTTTGATAGGAAAAATATTATCCATGGATAAGTGTACGGGATAGAATTTATCCCCTGGCTATCCCTAGGGATATCCCTTGGCTATCCCATTGATCATATCAAATGCAAAAAGGTAAATCCATGGGATAACCTTTTTTTACTCTTATTTGGAGGGATAACCAGCTATTCCTGCATTCTCTAGGGAATAAATTGAGGGGATATCCCATGGTTAACCATGGATTATCCCTTTGGTTAACTTTATTCCCTGCTATCCCTTATAGTTATGGCTTTTGGGAATAAGAGGGGATATCCTTTGGATATCCCCTCTTATCCCCTATTTCAAACACTACCTTAGGTAGTGTTTGATAGGAAAAATGTTATCCATGGATAAGTGTATGGGATAGAATTTATCCCCTGGCTATCCCTAGGGATATCCTTTGGCTATTCCATTGATCATATCAAATGCAAAAAGGTAAATCCATGGGATAACCTTTTTTTACTCTTATTTGGAGGGATAACCAGCTATTCCTGCATTCTCTAGGGAATAAATTGAGGGGATATCCCATGGTTAACTATGGTTAACCATGGATTATCCCTTTGGTTAACTTTATTCCCTACTATCCCTTATAGTTATGGCTTTTGGGAATAAGAGGGGATATCCTCTGGATATCCCCTCTTATCCCCTATTTCAAACACTACCTTAGAGTTTATCCGACTTTCTAGCCTTATCCCCTGTTCTTACCTAGAGTTTATTATTAAAAATATATTTTATATTAAAATAATTAAACCAATGGTTCAACCGGTGACCCGACTAGTTGAACCAGTGATCCGAGCCCTTGGCCGGGTCGATGTCCGGTCCGGGTCTAACAATTATGCCTGAGAGTACAAAGAGGAACAAGGGAACCGTACCAGATTCATAGAAGGAAACTAAAGGCCACACATATGGAGTGAGAGATTACTGAATCCACAAAATTGTCCAAATTTAGAGAGATAGAAACCACGTTAAGTTTACTGAACATCAGACAGGGACCAGGTTTTTCCTGTAAACTCGACTTTAATCAGCCATCTTACAAGGAATTTATACTGAGCCATCGGACGACTGTCATGCTAACTCAATATCCTCATTGCATGAAACTTGGATAAACATCAAGCCATATCTCTATTGATATGCATGGTTCAAACAACATGATGAAAAGCAAGGTATTCAGCAGATTAGAGGAAATTTATCCAAGCCTGGAAGCACGTTGAAAGCCTTGTCCGATATTTAAAACACAAACACGTACATGATGCTATTCACTGAAATGGAATTGATAATTCTACCATAAATAATAAATATTTAAGATGCGGATTGAAGTAGAAATTGCCACATGCAGAAATTGCCAAGTAGTTACAACTAGAGACGTGATAAAAAGTTTTAATAGTTATTTTTCTCATTCGAATAAAACTACGCGTCTGTAAGCCAAAGACAATATATGCATCCACGCAGCTGGTCCTCTATTTCTGAACCAAAACATCATCCCCATGGTTGAACCCTTCTTGAAGAAAGCCAGCTGCCGTCACCCATGAGCATGCCTTCGGCCCCAATGGCAGGGTACGGACCCTAACTGATTCTCAACAGATTCAAATCCATGAGACGGCCTCTTCATCGCTGATCATTACGTTACAGAGCATCACTCTTCTCCCGTCCTTTCTTCTTCTTCTTCTTTTTCTTTGGCCAGAGCTCTGCCGAAGCCAAGATTGCCACAGAAGAACGGAACTCTGCTCCATTGAACCATGGTTGCCGTTGTAGGATTCCGTTGATTTTTACCCCCAGCTTTGTGCATTGCTGAAATTTGGCTATAGCCGGGTGAGTACTACGAAGCTGCCATTCTCTCTAGCATTGGAAGCAATAGGACTGACGCTAGGTAAATCTTGACCCATATTTAGATTCGGTCTCAGTTGGGATTATGGTGGAAACCAAGTCCAAGTAGTTGAAGCCCTGATCGGATTCTTATCTTGCTACCAGATCGATTGTCACCACGGTTGGCCGACTGAACCTCGCTAGGATCAGAGCATGGCGTCATGTGGAGAGGCACCGATCATCCTCTAGCATCGGTTGCAACGAGGCGAGAACCAGGTAGGCGGAATCCTCTGCTACCACTTTTATTTCCCCTATTTCAATAGGATTTCGGCTTATAAGAGGCTAATGATCTCTAATCGGATCTCAAATCAACCAAGAACCCTAACCGAAGGCTGTGTAGCGCTGTGGCTCTTCTCCATTCATGGCCACCACCGATTGGCCCCGTTAGAAAGTCAAGAACTTCAAGGTTCTTGGCCGTTAGGAATGAGTTTTCGTCGGCTGTCCACGAGCTACAACCATCGTTCTTCTTGGTTAGGCCGATCACTGATGATGGTGGCCACCGCCGGTGTTCATGCTTTTGAGAGCGGAACCATAGATCTTAAGTTTCGATCAAGAAGACGAGAGCTCTTCACTTTTGAAGAAGAGATAGGAGCAAGTATCAGCCGTGGTTGATATCCAGAGCTTGGGGAAGAAGAGGGCTCAGGCCTTCTTTGGTTCTGATCCGATTAAACCAGCTAGGATTTGAGTTGATCAGCCCAAATCAAATAAGTCTAATGGCCCAGTCAGTAAACCAAGCTAACCAAATCAGAGAATTGATCCAGTTAACCCAGATCAAATAGATAAATGTATTTAAGCCAAACTCAGCTGATCTGAGCTAGTTCAAATCAAATAAAAGGTATTTCAAGTTAGCTTGGGTCTAATAAGTTTTTAATTAGGAGTGAGTCAGGACAAGCTTGAAATTGACTCAAAAAATACTCAAATCCGACTCGCTACTTATCAAGTCAAGCTCGAGCTACTCGAGCTTGTTATAGAAAGTTAGCATTCAAAAACAATATGGTTTTTAATATCAATTTATGGTGCAGAAGAACTTGTAGAACCTGCTCTAAGTATTTTGCATACCGGTTGTTGGTTGCGGACATGATCTTGTTGCATTGTGTGCCAATTTGTAAGCGTTTCAATAAGGGGTTCACTAGGCTGGGGTTTGGTCTAGAATTGTTTTGTCAAGAAACGGAACAGACCTTGGCCTTTAAGAACTGAAGCTTGGCTACTAGGCCAAAGTCCAAGTCTGGCAATCTTAGGCAGCGTTTGGATGTTGGAATAAGGCATGGAATAGGCTCTTATTCCAGCTTATTCCCCTAAATATCCTGAAAAAGGAGAATGAGCCCTATGAGACAGACTATTCTAGTCAACCCTCTTTATTCCTATTCCTTATTCCATGGTACCCTATGGAATAGCTCATATTCTCACTGCAGCTATTCCAAGGGCACCGATAGAAATAAATTAAATAAATTTATTTATTATGTCATTTAAATAAATTAAATAAATTTATTTATAATATAATTTAAAATTAAATAAATTTATTAATTAAAAATAATAAATTAAGTATGTTTTTTTTTTATTAATATTAAAAAATTTATTAAGTATGTTCTTATATATTTTATGAATAATTAATTTATTACCTTATTTATTAATAAATAACAATTTATTCAAGTCATTTTAAAAATAAAAATTGATAAAATATTTTTATTGGAAGGGGTATCTTTGGAATTTCAGAAAAATTCTTCATCTATTCCTACTGGAATACATGTTTATTCCCATGTCATCCAAACATCATTTGGAATAACACTGCATTAATTGCATTGGAATAACATGGAATACCAGATTTTGATTCAAACAAAAATCTGGAATAACAAAAGGAATAAGCTATTCTTACGAAATTCGTATCCCTATTCCTGTAATAACTTTTTAACATCCAAACGCAGCCTTAGTGTATAACATTGGCTATTGGTATTTTTAATAGAATGGTTTGCTGTATTTCAATGCAATGTAGTCTTATTAAGTAGCAACTAAGAAAAAGGATAATGCTTAGTTTCTTTTTACACGGTTAGTAAGTGGGTAGATTCAGGAGCTCAATATGAAAGAGAAAGAGAGATTATCTTATACAGATTTTCTCCATTTGGACCACTCTGGTCATTTTGTGTGTCAAATACGTTTTGACCACTTTGCATTCAGAACTATGAATTTATGTTATAAATGACATGAACAGGAAAAATATTGGCAAATGTTAATGTATTTTCCGAATTCATGCTATTATTACAACAAATATGTATGGAATATGAAAAATTGAATAGGCTTGTATGGTTTTATTTTGAATGCATCATCCTAATTTCAAGAGTTATTTCTTAAACTGTAACAGTTTGCAGATATGGATCAACAACCTGATGATTTAGCTCGATTTATTTGTAACAAAACCAGATATTCTTTCATTTTAATCTACCATAACAATAATGAAATAATTTAAGTTATTTCTTATTTTTACATTGCATATATTACTAGATGAATCTTTCATTAATCTAGAAGAAATCATAAGTTATCGTCACAACAGTAGAATAGTAAATTATTAGTTCACTGTAAAAGCATTTTTTGGAATTCTTCGTGAGATGTTAATATGTAATGAAGCTATTAAGAGGCTTTTTTTTCTCTTTTTTGGTTGTTGAATATTTTTGACTTCTTATATGACTTTATTAAAATGATAAAGAATAAATTAAAGAAAAGGCAACTTAAATATTTTAGATATATGTAATGTAAATTTAGAAATGCACTTGTATAGAGATGTGGTTTAATACATATGAAAGGAACAAAAGATAGAAATAAACTAAAATTCATAGGTGATAAAAAAAAATATTTGAAATCTTTGCATCATACAAAAAAATATGATTAAAAAGCTAAGCTGGATAGAAAAAATAATTATGTAGCTGATCCTAACTGATTGAGATTAAAACTTGCATAACTTTATTAAATATTAATTCTAACTCTAAATTTTTTAGTTAATCCAGAAAGTGTTATTTTTTACTTCGTTCATGGTGATTTGATGAAGATGATCATAATAATTTGGCCAAAGTTAATGATAATTTAGACAATTAGTCTCCTGTCCACGCAATGGGAAATATAAAATATTTCCCAAAAGTATTCTTGCTTGGCCATTTATCCCTCACAATAATTAATGGATCTTTGTTGGTTCAACTACCTTACACTCTTGCTTGAAGGCTCGTGAGGGAAGATAAGAATCGAGTAGTTAGAGAGTTTCCAACAAGAGTCTATACTGGAGGGATGTTGATAAGGTAGCAGAGGCTGAGGGATTGGCATGCTCTTCCATTGTTCTAGATTTTGATTTTAGATATTATTATATTATTAGCTACAAGACCATTACAATTTGAAATGTTGATTCTAGAATATCTGTTGGAGTCTGGTTCATTTGTTCTAGTATTGTAGACATTCTTCCCAAAAAAACATTTGAATAGATAAAAGGATGAATCTATGCATCGGTTCTCTGTTAAGAAATTGCATGAATGCTGGATCTAACTTGATGCATCAGACGTGAGAGTAAGCTAATTTGCTTAACAACATCTCTTAAATTTCTTCCCTTTCTGCCTGTGCCCTTTATATGTGTCAAAACTTTGATTTCTTTGCATTGACATGTCATGTTTTTGATATGCAATCACGTGTAGCACGTTATATTAGATGAAGAAAGGAGTAATCTAAAAATAATTTTAACCAGTTGCTTCTTTGTTTATTTTTTGACTGGTGTCATTTTGGTTGTTGTATAAAATCAGTTTAAGCATTCAATGCATCTAGGAAATAATAGCAAATCATTTTTATTAATGTGAGATGTCCATGATGCAAACTTGATTTACTGGGCATTTCAAGGGACTCCATGCTTGAATGCTGACAACTTTTGTACCTTTTATCTGATCCGCTAGCAGTGTTTTTTTTTTTCTCCTGTTCTTAATAAAAGTTAACTACTTGTTCAACTCAATCAATGTCCTTGTTGACGTTCGGAAAGGCTTAGGAAAGATTGGAGTCATGCGGTTAACCAATTTATTTTACAGGATTGTAGCAATTAAAAAAATGCTAAATGATTAGAGAAAAAGTATATTAATACCTATATACAAAAATAAAGAAGTACAAATTATAGAGAGATTAAGTTGATAAGTTATACAATGAAATTATAAGAAAGAGTAATAAAAAATCGAATAAGAGCTAAAACTTTAGTGTCAAATAATCAATTTAGATTTATACTTTGAAGATCAACAAAGAAAAAAACCTTCATATGGTCTTTATTGATTGATTTAAAGAAAGCATATAACA
This sequence comes from Calamus simplicifolius, assembly GCA_900491605.1. NCBI lineage: Eukaryota > Viridiplantae > Streptophyta > Magnoliopsida > Arecales > Arecaceae > Calamus > Calamus simplicifolius. The sequence continues at coordinate 988,937 of UESW01004023.1, forward strand.
GAGTACCTAAAAAAATAATATGATGGGTTTTATATAAAAAAAGAAGTTACCAAAAGGTACATAAAATTGATGAAAGATGTATGATCGAGCAATAACTATTGTTAAAATAACAATAGAAAAAACTAGTGAGTTTTCAATTACTGCAGGTTTACATCAATGATTTGTCTTAAGTCCGTATCTTTTTGCACAAGTTATGGATGAATTAACCAAATATATTTAAGATAATGTCTCATGGTGTATGTTATTTAGAGACGATATAATGTTGATTGAGAAACTAAATTTGAAGCTTAAAATTTAAAATTTTTAAAATTAGTAGAATTAAAACTAAATACATGAAATATAATTTAGTGGAAGTAGAAATACAATGAAGAGATAATGAAGATTGCAAGCCGAGATATCAAGGAGTGAAAAATTTAAGTATTTAGGATCAATTATTCAGCAAGAAGGTGAATAGGTGAAGATGTGAATCATAGAGTTAAAGCAAAATAGATTAAGTGAAGAAGTACTTCAGGAGTATTGTATGATCGATGCATCCCATTAAAATTAAAAAAATTATAAAACCGTCATTAGGTCAGCTTTGCTATATGGAACAGAGTGTTGGGCAATATTGAAATAACATGCAAATAAATTAAGTATAACAAAAATATGCATATTAAGATGGATATATGGTAAAACTTTAAAAGATAGAATTAAAAATAAATATATATGAAAATGATAGTACTACTCCCAATTGAAGATAAAATAAGAGAAAATCAATTACGATGATTTGGACATATATACAACGAAAACCTTTAGATACTTCGGTTAAAAAGAGTGATCTTTTAATAGTTCATGGTACTGATAGATGTAGAAGTAGACCTAAACTAACATGAACAAAAATAATTAAGAGAGATATAACTATTTATAATTTAAGTGTCGACTTAGTCCTAAATAGAGTAGAGTGGAGGAAACAGATTTATGTAGCCGGCCCTATATAGTTGAAAAAAAGCTTAGATGAGTTGAATTGAGTTGTTCAACTCAATCAATGCGTCTTTTAATAAGACTTTGATTAGAATATTAAACTTTTGTCCTTTAACAAATATAAACTGCTTTGTCTACTGAATTATGAGAATGATCTGAATTAAATGGTGCCACATATCTCTCATGATCTGATTTATGCCTTGGTTGTGGACTTAGTGTGAATCAAGCAATTCCATCCCGTTTATTCTACTTTGATGACAACTCTTTCTTAAAATAGTTATGCCTGACATAATTAAAATAAACCTTATACCTTTTGCTAAGAATGTTTATCACGTGGAAGGCTTGGAAGGCGTCTTAAGAATTCTTTTTGTTTCCTCGACAAATTCTGCAGAGAGAAAGAGATACTGCATGAACTTGATAGATTCTACATTTGTAAAGAGCATGATGATAAATGTAGTCATCTTATGCAAAATCAGGCATAAGGAGAAAACTGCTGAATTTTATTTAATTTGCCGGAAATTAAAGTCTTGTTTGGATTAATCGATGGATACCTTTTAAGTGATTGTTGGCAGCTGTTGAGGTATCTTCAAACTCTAGAAGCCTGTCAAGGAAAGTACACAGCTTTGGCCATCCTAAGACGTGGAACATTAAATTAAACTTTAGATGTAAAGCAACTTTTGAGAATTTGGACAGACATCTAGAAGCAGGCGGCCTTGAGCTTTTTCATCCAGAGAGTACAAAGAGGAACGAGGGAACCTTTCTGTTACCATCGGGATCTGTTCTTCAACTCGGATGCGATCGGTCTCCTGATCTGGACTTCCTTCTGGGCGGATCTGCACAGAAGTCCTCACGCGAGAGGCGTTGGGGTGGCCCTCCACGGAAGACCCTCCGATGCTCAAGTCAGTGGGGATCGACGATCAACAGAAATGAGAAGAAGGATCTCTCTGGGGAGTCCCTCCAGGGATGGCCAATCGGGAGCTCTAGGGGAGCGCCGACGAGCAGTGAAGGAGCCAGAGAGTGAGTGAGAGTAAGAGTGAAAGTAAGCCAGTAAGCCAGGGGCTGTGAGCGCATACCTGAGAGAATCTGGGAGTGTCATATTTATAAGCAATCACCTGGATCTTGAGCGCCTTCTGGAAGGTTCGAAGGTTGTTAGGATACGGAGACGACTCGAATCAAGCTGTTGTAAGGCCGGTGGGATCCGTATCTTGTTCGTTGAAGGATCGATGGCTGGGAGGGCTCTCTGATGGCCTGAGATCTTATGAGTGCGTAGGATCTAGGCCGTTATTGTAGATCCTAGGCCACTCCTCGATATGATTCTTTGTTTGGGATTCTGTTACGCTAGGCCTGGGCTCTCCCGCGTCGGGTTCCATAGAGGTGTGTGTCGAGCCATGAATTGTTAGGGGGTTGCTCGAAGAACCGGGCTATGGGTAGCTCGGGGGGAACCGAGCTATGAATGACTTGGGGGAGCCGAGCTATAGGTAGCTCGGGGGAGCCGAGCTATGGGAAGCTCGGGAAGCGAGCTATGGGAAGCTCGTGGAAGGCGAGCTATGGGAAGCTCGGGGGAGCCGAGCTATAGGTAGCTCAGGGAAGGCCGAGCTATGGGAAGCTCGGGGAAAGCCGAGCTATGGGTTGCTCGGCCCGTTGGACCACATTAGTTAGCTCGTTCCTTGTGGGCGTAATGTAGCGGGCGAGGGGATGGGGCTGATCTTAGCCCCTTCACACGGTTATCAACGCAATAACGATTTTACCCCTCAACATATGCCCCCCACTCCCTAGTTCGAAGCGTAGGTTTGGGGAGTATAGGCCTAGGTGGCACAATCCGGACGAGGGGACATGTATTCAACAACCCACACAATGATGTCATAATTAATGCTGCGTGGCCATTTTTCCTTTTCGAGGTGGATCCGTCATTCCTTAGGAGCGAAGGCAACAGCTGGGAAAGCGCCACGTAGGAGATCTCGATTTTCACAGCACCCGTAGTGGCAGTTTCAGATGTCTTGGTTGAGATGCCTCGTCTTCACCCTGAGGCGGTTTTCCTTGGGAAAAACAGAGTTGAGGCGGCGCCCTCCCTATTTGTAGCACCCTCTCGCTTTCCTTTAGAGAGCTTCGCCTTTCTGTTTTCACAGCAATCTGTTGCTCAGTGTCTCTTGCGATTGAAGACATGGTGAGTCCGAGTGATCAGGCTTTAGAGGTGACCTTGGCGGACCTGGAGCGGATACACCGTCTGTACAAGATCCCCCAGGATGTTACCTTGCTGCTTCCAACGGCTGAGGATAGGGTAACATCCGGATTGGGAGATGGAGCGTTCTGCTACGAGGAAAGTTTGAGGGCAGGCCTTAGGTTTCCTCTTCATCCGCTGGTGCGAGAGGTGATGAAGTTCTACAATATATGCTTCATCATGGTGGCTCCGAACAGTTGGCGCAACCTCATTGGGTTCATCTTGCTGTGCAACCGTGTCAAAGTGACGGCGACCCTTCCGATGTTCCGGGTATGCTTCAATCTGGTCTCCGAGAGGGCCTTAGTGTGGCCCTACATCGGCCCCCGGAGGTCATTCAAGATGATCTCCGATAACCCGTCATCGATAAAGGAGTGGAAGTCACGATTCTTCATCATCGCGGGAAATATCGGCTCGGATTTCCCTCGGGTATGGGGGCAATACGTAAAGGATCCGGAAGCGCACCCGGAGTTAATCAAGTCAGAGAAAAGGGATCTGATCATGTTGCGCGACGATCGAGCGCTTCCGGCTAGTGTCCTTCTATCGGAGGACGCTCTCTTCGCGGTCGGACTGAGTCCCGTCGATCCTCACGGTGAGTATCACTTCGCGGCCGATAGCTTAGTGTGGCCCCATTTTTGATTTTTGTGCGAACTAACAGGCGAATCACATTGCCCCTACAGCCGAAAGGTCGGCGCTCGCAGACCAGATGAGGGAGGAGCTGAGAAAGCACCACAGGAGATCCGGCTCCAGTAGCAAGCATCGGGCCGAGAAGAGGCCCCGCCCTTCCGGCTCCCACCCTAGGGGGATCAGGAGAGACGGTGATGATCGGCGCTCCTCGTCGCCGCGGGCCGGAAGTATCGAAGTTCCGGCGGCGCATGATCTTTCGGCGCCGGAGGAGGGTCTGTCCGAAGGTGAAAGTCGAGATGTCGCAGGGGTCTCGGAGGAGGCTGCTGGAATTTCCTCCCCACCTGTCATCGTTCTGTCCGACGATGGTGAGGGAGAAATGTCGGTTGACTTGAGGGCCCCCGTGGGCGGGGCGGCTCGGTCTCCCTCATTGGAGGCCGGTGGCTCGGAGAGGTTACAGGCGGAGGTGGGAGCGACCTTCGCTTCCATCGAGGTAGGGGAAGTGGTTACGGCTGCTGAGGTTCGGCCTGGGCCGCTGGTAGGAGAGCCAGCAGGCGACGAGGGGATGGCCGAACCTGTCGAACCAGCGATCGAACCTCGTGGGGGGCTTTCTGGTGAAGGGCCTTCCGCCGAGGCACAGGAGGCTCCAGGGGAAGCCGAAGTTCCTGAAGAGTCTGTTGTGGGCAGGGAGATTTCCCAGAAGGCAGAAGCAGAAGAGGAGGAAGAAGGAGAAGGAGGGGAGCCGTCGAGCGAAGGGGACGTTCGGACTGGGGCTCCCCTCGCCGGAGTTGAAATGCCTGAGGCTTCGCAAATGAGGGCCCTGGTGGAGGAGGCTGGCCAACCGAGGCCTCATGGGTCGCGGGTTCCCAAGTTGGCACCCTGAGCGCAGACTTCCACTCACGCGACCCGGAGGTGAGTGCCAAGTTCTCCGCTCTGATGCGGTCCGCGTTCCAAGGGGGAGAGAGTTCCTCGACATGAGGGAGTTATCCAGAGGACCTCGTTAAGATGGCCTTTAGATACACCAGGGCGCCGAATGAGGCTTTTCTTCTCCCCGAGATTGACGATCTTGCTCTCACGAGGATCACTACAGATTACGCGTCTCGGGTAAGTAGTCGCACTGAAGTAGGGTCTTTAGTCAGCTAGTTCAATAGTATTCTTTATGTGTGCAATCTTTTTTTTTTTTTGCAGAACGCCCTGATCATGAGGGCGCTGAAATGGCGCTTGCATCTGTCTGTTGGGGCTTGGGCTCGGGCCCGCTAGGAGGTCGATCACCTCAAGGAGAGGGTAGATTCTTCGGATAAACTTTCCCGAGCCCTGGTGGTCCTTCAGAGGGAGCTCGAGGAGGCTCGCAGGATTCTGGCAGTTGAGAGGAAAAGAGCCTCTCAACTCGCTACACAAGTCAGTGAGCTCCAGGGCTTCCGCGAGCAATCCGAGAAGGCTAGCCTGGAGCTTTCTCAGACCAAGATGGAGCATGAGAGCAAGGTCAATTCTATGCAACAATTTTTTGATAAAAGGTGGGACCAGTTGAAAGCCAGCCATGCCGAAGATAAAGGCAACTAGAGCAAAAGGCTCGAAGAGGAAGAGCATAGGTGTCGGCGGCAGCAGGACCACCTCACCCGCCTGAATAACGAGCTTGCCGACACAAAGGATCGGCTAAAGTGGTCGAATGAGCGAGCTGCCCGACTTTCTGACGAGCTCAACTACGCCAGTCAAGAAATTGGAGACACCCAGTCCCAGGTGGATGAGCTAAAAGAGAGCCTTCGCCAAAACCAATCGGCTAAGTCTAGGGCTCTCAACAGGGTCCAAGTGCTGGAGGGTGAGCTAGCTCGGCGGAACGAGCAGGTAGGGCGCTATTTGTTTTACCCATTTTGGTCTTTCAACTTCCGCTTTACTTGGCTTTTTGTTCGCAGTTGAACAGGGTGAGCCAGGAGTTTCAGGGGCGATTGGCGGCATTCAGAGAGGAGGCGGCCTCGAGGCACCGAAGTATCTCCAAATTGGAGAAACAATTAGTCAAGGCAAACACGTGGGCCTCTTCAGTGGTGGAGGAGTACAAGAGCTCTACTGAGTTTGCCGACAAATGCAGGGCGGCCTGCGCCGATGCATTCCAGCTCGGCGAAGAGGAGGCGCAGGCTAAGATTGCCCAGACTTATCCTGACCTGGACCTGTCCTGTTTGGAGGCCGAGTATTATGAGGCATGCACCTCGGGGGCCGAGGAAGACGAATATGGAAAAATTTCTGACGTCAATCTCGAAGCTGTTCTGGGAGTTGACGTTGCCGCCGAGGTACCCCGGCAAGACACCATCGAGAAGAGGGGGGGGGGTCCAAGCGATGCCCCTGCTGGCGCTGCCGCAGGAGATGCCGGACCTGATCCCAAGTCTTGACCCTTTGGGGGGCTATATGTATTTTTTCTTTCTTTTGTTTTGTAGTTTGACTGGAAATCAATAAACGGATCAACCGTTTTTCATTTGTTTGTCTTTCTGGATGGTTTCCTGTCTCGAATTTTGAAAGAACATCCTAGTTGAGGCCAAGGCATAGGGATAGCCCCGACGAAAGAGTCGAGCGACAACATAGCCTGGTACATAGGGAGGTTGAGAGACAATTCAATTCGGCTTAGGCCGAATGACACAGTGGTTCGACTAGGTCCGAAGAATGCAATAGCTCGGTTAGGGCCGAGGGACGGAGTAGCTCGCTAAGGCCGAGGGAAAAGGTGGCTCGGCTGGGGCCGAGGGACAAAGTGGCTCGGCTGGAGCCGAGGTAGTCCGCCTCATCAGTAGCCAAACTGAGATCGTGCCTCCAACGAAAAGAGGGGAGTTCGTCCCCGAGCTGGGGGTTTGTTGAACCTTCGCTGTCACCCCTCTATTCGTTTTGGTAAGAAGAGGATTTGGCCTTCGCATCCATTTATTACCCCTGTCAGTGCTTTGTCTTTTCCAAGACGGGTCGATTTTTGTTTCACCAAAGTGGGTGGTACGGTTCTGCGGCCAGCAAAAGGTCGCCCAGCACTTTCCAACGAACCAGTGCTGTGTTGATCTTTCCTGATGCGGGCTACTTTGGCATGTGGTGTAAGTGCTTTTTTGCCATTGGAGGATGTCGTTTTCGCAGGGCGATCCCTCGGATCCGCTAGTATTTGCAAGATCGGCGGAAGATTTTCTGCATTTAAAGCTCGTGATTCGGGATCAGAGATAATCTTTTTGGTATGCGTCATGGCTCGAGCGACGCGCTTGGCGCACATTGTGGGGCGTTATTTTTATTTCAGGAGGCCACATGGTGGTGCAGGTTTGGCGTCTCGAATCTCGGGGCTTTTTATTCTCGCACTGTTCCCGATTCGTCTCCGCCTATAAAAAGGGGGAAGAGGGCCGTATCGGGCCATCCCAAAGTTTTCTTTTCTGTAAACTATGGAGGTGCACACAATGCATGTTTTTTTGGGGCTTAGAGCAAGAGGACCGAGCTTTCCCCCTGCAAGTCGTCGTCGTCCTCCGGACAGTTGGGGTTACGAAGGAGTCGTCAGGGGGTGGCTTGCCCTCAAGAAAGGAGCTCCGGAGATCTTATGGAGAGTGCACAGGAGGTCCGCAGAGATCGCATGGAGAGCGCATATATACGCTTCCCGTGTGACTTTTGCGGTTCACCTTTAGGGACGTACGGTAGGAAGTGTACGCGGGCTCCCCATGGCTTGCATGAATTTCTCCTCCTCCTCCGGCCCGGATCCCTGGGCTCGTCCGCCCAGGGAATCTTTTGCCACGTGAGGAGGGGGTGATGGTGTGTCGCTCACTGGTACATTGCCTTTCGACTTGGGCAATGGCTAGCTGTACACACTAGATTTGGGGGAGTGCCCTGGTATCAGGGTCCGCGAGCTTCCTTCCTACTCGTTGGAGGGCCCCTCAGTTGGGTGGTTTGGGGTAAAAACCTATCCACCCTTTCTGATTTCTCTGATATCTCGGTTGGGATGCCGAGATATCATTATTAACCGAAGCTGGTCGCAACGGTTGGGCCATGTCGTCCGCTCATTATCGACTCGAGCTGACTGGTTCGTGGTTTGCCTAATTCGTTGGACCGGACGCCGGAGCATCATAGTCACCCGAAGTTGCTTTGGAGCAGTTTGCCCAAGTTATATACCCATTTTTATTTCATGCATTTCAATGCACTTGTAATGCCTCTCAGGCGGTTGTAATTTATTTCTATGGTAATGAAATAAAGAAAGTTTTGTTCTTTCTCTTAGTTTCTGTTTCTTTTATGCCGAGAGTTGTTGTTGGCAATGAAACGAGGCGCAGGGATATCGCTCGTTCTTGGCTAAGGATTCCGTGCTATCCGACCTAGTCGGGGCTCATAAGCTGCTCGGATTCAGACGAAACCCTAGAGATTGTTCGGCAGTGGAACATATTCCTTAACTTTGGCCGAAGCTCAGAGATTTATTACTCGTCCCCGCCGAGGTTCGAAGATTTATGGCTCGGCCCTGCCGAGGTTCGGAGATCTATGGCTCGGCCCTACCGAGGTTCAGAGAATTGTTGCTCAGCCCTGCCGAGGTTCGGAGAATAGTTGCTCGGCCCTGCCGAGGTTCAGAGAATAGTTACTCGGCCCAGCCGAGGTTCAGAGATTTATGGCTCGGCCCTGCCGAGCTTCGGAGAATTATGGCTCAGCCCTGCCGAGGTTCGAAGAATTGCTGCTTGGCCATGCCGAGGTTCGGAGAATAGTTACTCGGCCAAGCCGAGGTTCGGAGATTTATGGCTCGGCCCTGCCGAGGTTCGGAGAATTATGACTCGGCCCTGCCGAGGTTCGAAGAATAGTTGCTCGACCCAGCCGAGGTTCGGAGATTTATAGCTCGGAGGGATGACTTGGTCACCACCGAGACTCATGATGTTTGGTTCCTGCGAGATTCGTGGCGGAGCGCCAAAGCGGAATGGGCGGCGCATGGGTACGCCCGACATTTATGATTTGGCTACTTCCGAGGGAAGCGAGTCATCGTCGGCTGCTGGCGCTCTTTTTTCTTTTTGTGCTTTCCAAAGGGCGGTCGATTTAAGGCAATTTGGAGGAGTTTCGAGGGAATTTACTTTGCAAGGGCCCGACAGATCGGGAGGAACCCAGTTTCTAGAGAAGGAGGGGGGTTCCCGAGTAATTCGTCGATGTTTACCGGTTTCCCTCGGGAAGGAGCACGACCCCTCGTGTCCTGTGGGCGCCTGTCAAAGTGGCGACACGCGGCCGATTCTCATGGGTCGGTATTTATGACCCGACTGATCGAGATGCTCGCCTGAGGGGTATAAATATGGATGACAGGGATACCAGCGTTTACCATTCCTTTGGTTAGCCTCTCAACAGCTCTCGACATGGCTTCTCAGGGTGGAGAGCAATCATCCAATGGATCAGGCATAGCGAACAACGGTCATGGGGGCTCCGAGGGGAGCCGTTCCACCGTCATGGTTGACGGCCTGGCCTTGGCGTCAGCCTTCGCAAGCCACGAGCAGCTTGAGAAGGCGGTCGAGGAGTACCTCGCCATTTCCATGAGGGAGACCGAGGCCCTTCACCGGGTCGTACGCCGGCAGGAGGGGGAGATAGCATCCCTCCGCCAGCGAGTCGCCGATCTGTCCCGGCGTGTGGAAGACCCGGCAGCTCCTGGGGGGAGACGTTAGGCCTCTGCGAAGGCCATCTTTCTTTCTTTCTGTACTTTTCTCTTTCTTTCTGTACTTTTCTCTTACAATTAATAAAGAAAAAGGTCTTTTTTGGCAATTTATTGTTCTCTAATGAAATCATCATTTAGTTCATAAAAGAGGTAAAACTGCTCGCTTCTGTTTGAACCGATGGGGGACCTGGGTGGTCCCGTGGGCTTACGTGCTAAGTCATGGTCTCGTTTGCGGAGCGAGACAGGCGCTTGGGCCGTAAGATATAGGGATATCATCCGAGGATTTAGCAGTAGGGGGGATTCTTCGATTTTGTCTGGGGTCTGTGGGCGGCCGTGTAGGGTCTGCCGAGGCCTTTAGGGATTTGCTAAAGGTGCAGAATTTGTGTCTGTTGGCAATTTTGCATGGTGCACATTTTTGAACTAGCCGAAGTTCTGGGGACTGTTCGGAAGTCCTTTGGCTTTAATCGAGGTTTGCGTGCTTCGGTTTTCGCTAGGGCTTTACGCACTCTGGTTTTAGCCGGGGCTTTAGAATTCATCGCTAGGCCGAACCGAGATTCGGAGACTTGTTGCTCAGCCCAGCTGAGGTTTGGAGATCGGTTACTCAGCCCAGCCGAGGTTCGGAGATCAGTTGCTCGGCCCAGCCGAGGTTCGGAGAATTGTTGCTCAGCCCTGCCGAGGTTCGGAGATTTATGGCTCGGCCCTGCCAAGGTTCGGAGAATTATGGCTCGGCCCTGTCGAGGTTCGGAGAATTGTTGCTCAGCCCTGCCGAGGTTCGGAGAATAGTTGCTCAGCCCTGTCGAGGTTCGGAGAATAGTTGCTCGGCCTAGCCGAGGTTCGGAGATTTATGGCTCGGCCCTGCCGAGGTTCGGAGAATTATGTCTCGGCCCTGCCGAGGTTCAGAGAATTGTTGCTCGGCCCTACCGAGGTTCGGAGAATAGTTGCTCGGCCCTGCCGAGGTTCGGAGAATAATTGCTCGGCCCTGCCGAGGTTCGAAGAATTATTGGTCGGCCCTGCCGAGGTTCGGAGATTTTTCTACTTAAATAGGTAACTCGGTCGTGCCAAGGATTAGTAAACAACATCTGTTTCTTTTCACAATTTTTGGTGATATAATTTGTGGTGATTTATGTCATGAATTATGAAACATTGTGTCGACAAAAATTTAAGAAGGCGAGCCTGTAGAGGGCGTACCCTACTGGTGGTACTTACGGAGATTGTCCGAATTCCACGTCTGAGGGATGGATCTTCCGCTTAGATCTTGCAACTTGTAGGTCCCAGGTCCAACGATCTCCGCTACTTGGTAAGGGCCTTCCTAGTTTGGGGCCAGCTTTCCTTGCTCCAGCGGTTTGGAGACAGATGCTTTCCGGAGAACGAGGTCGCCAGGCAAGAAAGCTTTCCCTTTGACTCTGAAGGCGTAGTAGCGGGCCACTCATTGCTGATAGGCAGCCACTCTGATCCGAGCTTTTTCTATAATCTCCTCTACCAGGTCAAGGTTGGTGCGGAGCTGCTCATCGCTGGCTTCCTCCGAGTAGCTTTCCACCCGCAGAGAAGGGAGCCCTATCTCCATGGGGATGACGGCCTCTGTGCCGAAGGCCATTCGGAATGGGGTTTCGCCTGTGGGTACTCTCCGGGTGGTGCGGTAGGCCCATAGGACATGGTGCAATTCATCTGCCCACCTGCCTCAGGCCCTGGAGAGCCGAGCTTTGATCCCTTGAAGCAAGGTCCGGTTGGTTACTTCGGCTGCTCCGTTGGCCTATGGATGCCCGACCGATGTAAGGTGGTGGTGGATCCCGTGCTCCTTGCAAAACTGGCGAAACTTCGGATTATCGAATTGCCTTCCGTTGTCAGTGATGATAGTGTATGGGAGGCCGAAGCGGCAGATGATGGACTTCCATATGAAATCCCTAGCCCGAGCCTCGGTTATTTGTGCAACTGCCTTCGCCTCGACCCATTTGGTGAAGTAATCTATGGAGACGAACAAGAACTTCCGTTGCCCCGTGGCGAGCAGAAATGGGCCGAGAATGTCCATTCCCCACTTGGCGAAGGGCCAAGCAGAGGATATGGGGACCAGGCTGAAGGAGGGGAGCCTCTGAATGCTTGAGTGCCTTTGGCATGGGTCGCAAGCTCGGACAAGGTCGTCTGCATCCTTTTGCATGGTTGGCCAATAGTAACCTTGACGCAGCACCTTGTGGCACAGGGACCGGCTCCCCAGATGGTTGCCGCAAATCCCCTCGTACACCTCCCGAAGGGCATAATCAGCTTCAGATGGGCGGAGGCATCTGAGCAGCGGCATAGAGAAGGACTGCTTGTAGAGCTGGTCATCAATTAGCACATAGTGGATGGCTTGCAGTTTTAGCCTTCTAGCTTCCCTTCGATCGGCCGGGAGTGACCCTTCTTTGAGGTACTTCAGGATGGGGTCGAACCATGATGGTTCGGCCTCAACTTGCATTACACGGTCAGCTTCGCGATACTAGGTCTTTCCAAAGTCTCCAGGTGGAATTTTCGTTTGGCGTCCATTGATTCCGCAGTTGCCAGTCGAGATAGCAGGTCAGCACGGGCATTTTCAGATCTAGGAATCTGAATGATCTCAAATTCGGGGAAATGGGAGAGTAGGCTCCGAACCTCTTGGAGATATCGGATCATGTTCGGTTTTCGGGCCTCAAACTCCCCTCGCACGTGACCTGCCACCAGCTGGGAGTCGGTGAAGGCATTCAGTTTCTCCACCTTAAGGCTATGGGCGATCCGGAGATCGGCCAGCAGGGCTTCATATTCAGCTTCGTTGTTGGAGGCCGAGAAGGAGAAGCAGACGCCATAATCAAACGTCGCCCCCTCCGGACTGGTGAGAACCAAACCCACACCAGAACGATGGGCATTGGATGACCCGTCGACATGGAGGAGCCATCGGGCGCCAGATTTTGGTTCCTCGGAGAAGTCAGGGGTGGAGCCGTCCTCTGGGATGGTACACTCGAGGAGGAAGTTGGCTAGCACCCGAGCTTTGATGGCCAGGCGAGGCTGAAATCGGATGTCGTGCTCGCTCAGCTCGACGGCCCACTTAGCCATTCTTCCTGATGTCTCCGGGTGGTGGACCACCACCTTGATGGGTTGGTCAGTCAGGACCATCACAGAATGTACCTGGAAGTATGGCCGCAACTTCCGAACTGAGGTGATCAAGGCCAACACCATCTTCTTAATCCGGTTATACCTCGTCTCCGCATCACGGAGCAGCTTGCTGACATAATAAATCGGCTTCTGGACCTTGTTTTCTTCTCTGACCAACACCGAGCAAACGGCCCCTTCTGAGACAGCCAGATATAGGAACAATGTCTCCCCAGGATTTGGACTGCTGAGGAGCGGAGAAGAGCCGAGGTACTTCTTGAGATCTTCGAATGATTTTTGACACTCGGGGGTCCACTGGAAATTCTTAGCCGACCAGAGAGTTTTGAAGAAGGGGAGGCATCTTTTGGCAGAGTGTGCCACGAAGCGGTTAAGAGCCGCTATCCTCCCAGTTAGGCACTGGACTTCTTTAATAGACGCCGGGGGCGCCATCTGCTGGAGAGCTTGGATCTTCTGGGGGTTAGCTTCGATACCCCGCTGGGAGACCATGAAGCCGAGGAACTTCTCGGAGTTATTGCCGAAGGCGCACTTAGTCGGGTTGAGCTTCATCTGATATTTGCGGAGTGTCGCAAAGCTCTCCGAAAGATCTTTGACGTGCTGTGATGCTTCTTTGCTTTTGACCAGCATGTCGTCGACGTATACCTCCATATTTCGACCGATTTGTTTCTTAAATACTTTGTTGACCAGCCTTTGGTAGGTGGCTCCTGTATTTTTAAGACCGAAAGGCATAACACGGTAACAGTAAGTACCTCGGTCGGTTATGAAGGCGGTCTTTTCCTTATCTTCGGGGGCCATCCGGATCTGGTTGTAGCCGGAGTAGGCATCCATGAACGTCAACATTTGGTGACCCGAGGTGGCATCCACAAGTTGATCAATTCGGGGGAGAGGAAAGCTGTCCTTCGGGCATGCTTTGTTGAGGTCGGTGAAGTCGATGCATATCCGCCATTTGTCGCTCGACTTCTTTACCATGATGACATTCGACAGCCAGCTTGGGTAATTCACCTCCCGAATGAAGTTCGCCTTGACGAGCTTATCAACCTCCTCCTCAATAGCTCTCTGCTGCTCTGAAGCAAAACTCCTCTTCTTTTACTTGACGGGCCGGCACATGTCGTCCGCATTAAGGCGGTGGACAAGAACTTCGGGGCTGATTCCTGGCATGTCGGAGGCAGACCAAGCGAATACATCGGCGTTGCTTCGGAGGAAGTCGATCAGCTCTTGCTGGGATTTGCCTTCAGCAGCGACCCGATCTTTATGGTTCGGTCGGGACGAGCCTCGTCCAGTGGTACTTCCTCCAGTTCTTTGGCTGGTTCCCCTCGTTGCTCAGTGAATTCCTTCCGAGCGTCCAGCCATCAACTTCAGGTATTCTGGATTGAAGGCTGGTGACAAAACACTGCTGAGCCATAGTTTGGCTCCCCCGAACGACACCAATTCCTCGCCCGATGGGGAATTTTATAGTTAGGTGTGGGATGGAGACAACGGCTTTGAGAGACATCAGGCCATGTCTTCCAAATATCGCATTGTAAGGTGACTTGAGCTTGGTCACTAGGAAGTCCATGTGAATAGTGGCCACAAGGGGCCAGGTTCCTGCCCGAACCGTTAAGGTTACGACCCCCTCTGGGATGATGACGTTGCCTGTGAACCCCATTAGGGTGGAATCCATGGCTTGGAGGTTTTCCATGAGCAATCTCATCTTGGCAAACACATCAAGGTACAAAACATTCACGGAGCTTCCACTATCAACGAGGATCCGGCTTACATCATAATCATTTAAATTGAGGGATACAACCAGTGCGTCATCATGTGAGAACTGTATCCCTCGAAGATCGTCATCAGAGAAGGAGAGCTCGCCCGTTCGCGCTTTCTTTGGCGCCGAGCCTTCATCATCGTCTCTAGAGCTCGAGCCACCAGCTTCCTCAATCATGTTGATGTGGCCGATTACAGGTGGATTTGGAGGAGGAGGAGGCTGCTGAAGCTCGGGCTGGCGATCGCCCCCTTGTCCTGGCTCGGGTGCCCTCCTGAACTGGTTCAGTCGGCCTCGTTGAATCAGCCTCTCAATCTCATTCTTCAACTGCCAACATTCCTCGGTGTCGTGGCCATGCTCTCTGTGATAGCGGCAGTATTTGTTGGGGTCCCTCCAAGTCGGATTCCCTCGGAGAGGAGCTGGTCGGGAGCTGGCGCTCTATCTCCATGAGGATTTGTGCGTTGGGTACAGTGAGCGGAGTGTACCGGTCGAATCGCCTGGGCAGGCTCCGGGAGCGATTTCTCGACAGCAGCGGGGGAGCTCTTTGGTGACGAGGCGGGCTTGGCTGACGAACGGGTCGGTGCCTGTCGGAACCTTTAGGTTCTTTCTTCTTCGCCAGCTCGGCGCGGGCAACTCGCCGCGATTCTTCGACCCTAGCGTACTTATCTGCCAGGGCCATCATATCGGAGAGGTTCGAGGGGTAGCTGACCTCCAATGCCAGGTAGAAGTCACTCTCCTTCAAGACTCCCCCCGCTAGGGCGGACATAGCCACCTCATGATTAAGGTGGTCCACCTCCAGCATGGTCTTATTGAAACAGCCAAGGTAATTTCTCAAGGACTCCCCCTCTCTCTGCTTAACTTCAGAGAGGGAGTCAGATCTCCATCGGTGATGATGGCTACTGACGAACTGGCCAATAAAAAGGCGGCTCAGCTCGTCGAAATAATCAACAGAACCCGGTTTCAAGGCGTTAAACTAGGTTCGGGCAGATCCTCTGAGGGAAGGCGCGGCAGAGGATCGCGTCTGATGCTCCGTGGAACATCATTATTGACCGGAAGCTACTGAGATGGTCATCCGGATCAGAAGAGCCATGGTAGGGCTCGATGGCGGGTAGCTTGACATGGAAGGAAATCACTTCCTCCATGATCCCTTTGGAGAAAGGGATGCCGTGTTCTGCCTTGGGCTGAGGTGGATGGGCCTGCTTGGCGGTGTCCAGCTCCTGACGCATCTCCCAGAGTTGTCGGCGGATCTCCTCTTCAGACGTAAGAGGAGGAGCCGGGTGAGGAGAGTGCGGGGATGGCGTCGAATCGTGGCAGGAGAACACCGGAGAGAGGGACCGGGCTCGCCGAGATCTGGGAGGATCCCTGTTGTAGCTGCCTCGTATGACTGGTTTGTCCCCCTTGGGTCGGTGTGGGGGTCCGTGGCTCCATGTGGATCAGAAGAGGAGGTGGCCGGAGAGAAAGGGGCAGCGGCCTCCTCAGGGAGGCGTGGAGCAGGGGCAGTTGCGAGGCGCTCCTGAACCAAATGGATCAGGGCTTGGACCTGCTGGACTAGCGTGGCGAACTGATCCTGGGTCACCGGAATGGCTGGCAGTGACGGGGTCTCAACTGGCGATGGCTGTGGCGCCGCGTTGCTTGTCAGATCAGGTCTTTGGGAGACGACCTGGTCCTGGGCCTCAGAGGTTGCTCTTCTTCGATTAGCCATTGGAGAGGTTCTATTCCAGATCGAGATCCTTATCTCCTTTTTTTCAAGTTTTAATGGGACTTGAGGCCCTTCCTCTAGCGCCAATCTGTTGCCGCCGGGATCTGTCCTCCGACTCAGGCGCGATCGATCTCCTGGTCTGGGCTTCCTCCTGGGTGGACCTGCACAGAAGTCCTCACGCGAGAGGCGTTGGGGGTGGCCCTCAGCGGAAGACCCTCCGACGCTCAAGTCAGTGGGAATCGACGATCAACAGAAATGAGGAGAAGGATCTCTCTGGGGAGTCCCTCTAGGGGTGGCCAATCGGGAGCTCTAGGGGAGCGCCGACGAGCAGTGAAGAAGCCAGAGAGTGAGTGAGAGTGAGAGTAAGCCAGTAAGCCAGGGGCTGTGAGCGCATACCTGAGAGAATCTGGGAGTGTCATATTTATAGGTAATCACCTGGATCTTGAGCGCCTTCTGGAAGGTTCGAAGGTTGTTAGGATACGAGACGACTCGAATCAAGCTGTTGTAAGGCCGGTGGGATCCATATCTTGTTCGTTGAAGGATCGACGGTTGGGAGGGCTCTCTGATGGCCTGAGATCTGATGAGTGCGTAGGATCTAGGCCGTTATTGTAGATCCTAGGCCACTCCTCGATATGATTCTTTGTTTGGGATTCTGTTACGCTAGGCCTAGGCTCTCCCGCGTCGGGTTCCACGGAGGTGTGTGTCGAGCCATGAATTGCTCAGGGGTTGCTCGGAGAACCGGGCTATGAGTAGCTCGGGGGGAACCGAGCTATGAATGACTCAGGGAAGCCGAGCTATGGGTAGCTCGGGGGCCGAGCTATGGAAGTTCGGGGAAGCCGAGCTATGGGTGGCTCGTAGAGGTGGGCACTGGGCCGTGCCGTGCTAGGCACGGCCCAGGCCTGCCGTGCCTAAAAATTTGCCGTGCCATGCCTGGCACGGCCCATTTATTAATGGGCTGTGCCTGGCGTGGCCCATTAAAAAAAATTTAAATTTGGCACGGCCCGTGGCCCATTTTAAAATGGGCCATGGGCCGTGCTGGGGCCGTGCCATGGCACGGCAACGGTGCCCAGGCACCTTGTACAAGGTGCCTGGCACCTTGTACAAGGTGCCTGGGCACCGTACACCTAGGCACCATGCCTAGGCATGGTGCCCATGTACCAGGCACCATGTACGATGCCTGGGATACATGGTGCCTAGGCATCACGTCAGTGACGTGGTGCCTGGGATACATGGTGCCTAGGCACCACGTCAGTGACGTGGTGCCTAGGCACCACTTTAGATTTTTAGCCGTTTTTAACGGCTATATAGCCGTTAAAGGCTGTTGGGAGGGATTTAGACCATTTTACCCCTCCCAACAGTCATATAACGGCTATATCAAAGGGTAGTTTTGAAAGAAAAAAAAATTAGAAATTCTATAAATAGATGAACTCTCCCTCATTCTTACCACACCAAACCAATTCCTCTATTACTACTATTTCTCTCTTCCAGCAAGTGCTCTAGTAGATTAGCAATTTAATTTTTAGTTTGCAAGTGTTCTTACAAGTGCTCAAGCAAGTAGTCAAGTGCTACAAGATCAATTCTTGTTGAGAGGCGAGAGCGCAAGAGAAAGCTCATAAATCTCGGCTCCACGCCTCCACCTCTGATCTTTTCTCAATTCCTTTTTGTGGGTTAGTTTTTATTTTTTTGCATTTATTAATTAAAAATTTTAGATATGGCATCTTTTAATGAAAGTAATTTTAACATGCACGCTTTTTCTGAGGGTGAGGAAACTAATCCCCAAGGACCCCAACCCTAATCCCAACTCCAAGTTCCATCTAGAGCTAGTGTCAGTGAGTGTCAAACCTCTTCTCGTAAGAGGACTAGTAATGTTTGGATTGATTTCGATAGAATTATGGTTGATGGAGTCTATAAAGCAAAATGTAAAAAATGTGCAAAACTTTACAGTTGTTCTAGTACTGGGGGAACAGGGCATCTAAGAAGACATCAAGAAAGTCATAGGATGCATGATTCCAGTCAGCAAGGACTCCTTAATATACAAGAGGGATTACTTGTAGGCAATTTTGCATATAACCACGAAAATCAAAGAAAATTATTGGTAAGATGGATAATTCAAGATGAATTACCTTTTAGTTTATCTGAATCTTATAATTTTGAAAGATATGTTCAATTAGGCCTACAACCTGCTTATAAAAGAACTAGTAGGCGTACCTTTAGAAGAGTGGCTATGACAAACTTTTTAGCAATGAAACAAAGTTTAACAGAAAGCCTTTCAAATTTAAATGCTAGAATTTTTTTAACTTCTGATATTTGGACGGCATCTGTAGGTAGTAATTGTTTTATTTCTGTTACAGCTCATTATATTGATAATGATTAGCAATTAAATAAACGAATTATTGCTTTTCGTGCTTTTGATTTTCCGCATTCAGGACAACAAATTTCAAATATTATTTATCAAACTGCATGCTCATATAATATTAATAATAAAATAATGTCAATTACTTTTGATAATGCATTTAATAATAATTCTGCTGTTGCATTATTAAACGACTCTTTGCATCCCATTTTAGATGGACAATTATTTCATATTAGATGTGCATGTCATATATTAAATCTTTCTGCTCAATCTGGCATGAACATAATTCAAGAGGTTATTTCAAAAATTAGAAATGCTGTTTCTTTTATTCATGCTTCAAGGTCAAGACTTCAAGAATTTAAACAATTATGTGTAGATCATGGTAAACGTTTTAAAAAATTTAAACTTGACGTAATAACTCGTTGGAATAGTACCTATGCCATGATACATGATGCATACCCATATAAGAACTTATTAAGTGCTTATATTAATGAGCGTGGATTAGGATTTACATTGACTGAAGCTGATTGGAATCAAGGTAAAATTTTAGAAGATTTTTTGGTTACTTTTTATGATGCTACAAATGTTCTTTCAGGTATTTATTATCCAACTTCTTGTTCATTTTTACAAAAAGCATATGTAATTAGTGAAAAATTTAAAGAATATAGATATCATGAAGTTTTAATGCCTATTATACATAATATGGAAACTAAATGGAATGAATATTGGAATAGGATATGTCCATTGCATAACTTAGCTGCTGTTTTTGATCCTAGAGTTAAATTAAATGGTGTAATTTTTTTAATTGATCAATATTGTGAAAACATGAATCAAAATCCTGAACCTGCTAAAGATGAGGTAACACGACTTCTTAATGATATTTATTATTTATATAATGATAAAATTTGTGGAACTAGAATACCTATTCAAAGCTCTGCTTCTTCTTCTAGATCTCGTTCGTCATCTATTTTTTCATTCATTAGAAGACACGCACATGCTTCATCATCTTCTTCATCTTCGTCATCTTTAAGTAATGAATTGGAATTTTATTTACGAAACGATCTTCATTCTGCATATGATGAAGATCAAATAGAAAATCTAGATGTATTAGCTTGGTGGAAGAGTGTTAAAAATCAATATCCTGTTATATCTACCATTGCACGAGATGTTTTAGCTGTGCCAATATCCACAGTAGCATCGGAATCCGCTTTCAGTGCAGGTCGACGTATTTTAGACGAAAAGAGAAGTAGGATGACTGGCGAGATAGTTGAGATGCTTATCTGCTTCAAAGATTGGTTGGATGCTGAGGCGAGGCTTCAAGATAAAGGTGGACATGACTTAACCAGCGAAGATGACGATGACACAAATACTACTGATGACTGAAGAGTGATGAGTGAGTCATTTCTACTTTTATAATTGTATATTTTTATTTTTTAAATTGTTAAAAACTTAAAGTAAGCCATCTTTATTTTTTTTTCTATTTTTTTCTCCTTGCTTATTGTATTATGTTCTGGAGGTCAGGCCTAGCCCCCCTCCCTTCTGTACCATTTTGATTTTAAATTAATAAACTGGTAGGGGTCTATGCCAAACCCCCCACCTATAAGGTGGCTTTATATTAATAAAATTTTTTTATTCATAATATTTTTTAATTTATCAAAAAAACTTTTTTTATAATTTTTTTTATTTGAGCCGTGCATGGACCGTGCCTGGCACGGCCCAGGCCCACCTGGGCCAGCACGGCCCAGGCCCACCTGGGCCGTGCCTAGCATGGCCCACCTGGGCCTGGGCCGTGCTGGCCCAGGTGGGCCGTGCCGGCACGGCACGGCGGGCCGGCCCAGGCCCGTCACGGGCCGTGCCGTGCTGGGCCAAAAAAAAAATTTCGCGCCCGGCACGATTCACTAGGCCGTGCCGGCACGACCCGGTACTGTAGCAGTGGCGGGCCGTGCCTGGCACGGCCCATCAGGGCCTGGGCCGTGCCGTGCCATGGGCGGCACGGCCCAGTGCCCACCTCTAGTGGCTCGGAGGGAGCTGAGCTATGGGAAGCTTGGGGGAGGGGAGGGCGAGCTATGGGAAGCTCGGGGAAAGCCGAGCTATGAGAAGCTCGTGGAAGGCGAGCTATGGAAAGCTCGGGAAAGCCGAGCTATAGGTTGCTCGGCCCGTTGGACCATACTAGTTAGCTCGTTCCTTGTGGGCGTAATGTAGCGGGCGAGGGATGGGGCTGATCTTAGCCCCTTCGCACGGTTATCAATGCAATGATAATTTTACCCCTCAACACATTCAATTTAGAAAAATTCCTATGTACCAAATTCATAGAAGGAAACTAAAGGTCACACATATGGAGTGAGAGTTTACTGAAATCCACAAAATTGTCCAAATTTAGAGAGACGGAAACCACGTTAAGTTTACTGAACATCAGACAGGGATCAAGTTTTCCCTGTAAACTAGACTTTAATCAGGCATCCTACAGGGAATTTCTACTGAGCCATCGAAAGACTCTCATGCTAACTCAACATCCTCAGTGCATGAAACCTTGATGCAAGCCCTATCAACATTGACATGGTCACTTCACACAACATGAACAGGTGAGAGGAAATCATATCCAAGCCCGGAAGCCCGTTGCAGGCCCAGTTCAAGAGTTAAAGCAAACACATGATGCTATAATTCTACTATAAATAATGAATATTTAAGATGCAGATTGAAGCACGGGGTGGTAATTTTTTAACAATTCCAACTTTCACTGCCTGCGTGAATACCAATCAAAAACTAGCAGACTTGACCAACCTATAATTCCTTTTGACACTGGAAATGAACATTGTATGCCAGGAAAATCCTACGTTCCGAAAGATTAATTCCTATGCGCAGCAAATGAAAAGAAAAGAAAAGAAAGAAAACAGCCACATAAAATACAAAGACCATAGAAAGCAACAAATTGCGCAATGTAGATAATATAAAGGCCAGAAAGATCTGTGTTACTGAATGACCGTAGGCCATCTCCACTGAAATGACCGTAGGCCATCTCCACTGACTACATCTTGCACGGAATTACAGATAATCATCACCATTAGCTAACTGCAGTTACCATGTATTTGCAAAGCATTAAAGGATGTGGTTATCACGCTTTATCACAAAAGAAGGCAGCCAAGCAATGCTTCCTATCTAGCTAAAGGGCAGCAAGGTTGTTTACCCATCGAATGATGCCTTCCTGGAAAACTAACTCCTAATTAATTCCGATAGTATCAGACTGAAGAACTTAAGTACAATGTGAATACATAAGGTTCAAGTTTCAACCTTCGGTGCAAATCATATTGGAAAAAATCTGCGTACTCAAGAAGCTTGATTTACAAATTTCTTTCTCAACCACAGCAACTTGAAATAAAATAAAGACCCATGACTAGACATTGATTCATTCTTGTCAGTAGAAAGAATGGCAATGAAAATAGATGAACTCCATAAATAGCTCTTGAGCATTAATGCTACATCCGTCCACTTTAAATAAATTACAATAAAAGAAGAGCTCAGCAGCATGAGAAAAGAGATGCAGTTCAAACCACCATTGAATGAGCCTTGTCATTTGAAATCGGTCTGGCTCCTTCCCACAGCTCCCTTAGTTCATTTCTTAACCATGACAGGAAAATAACAGGCCCCAAAGTCAACGGAACCTGCAGTGATATCGTCAACAAAAAAAAGCAGGTATTTGTTTACTACAGTTTGGAACATATGATGTGCATGAGAGAGAGTACAGATGGCTGTGATAAAGCGATCTTCCATTGTGATTAAAATTCTTGATAATTCATGCAATTCTATAAATACACTCCTAATTTTGGGAGGTGCACTTCTCATCTTTCTCTGCCTCAAAACTGAACTAAGAAATTTATTTCTTAATGGGAGTAAAGTTATAGTGTTGCAGAGACAAGCAATACTAGAGGCAGAGACTCATGGCTGCGCTTGAGAGTGGAGCTTAATAAAAGAACAGATACAAAAGAATTTTAATGAATTCTTTTTTAGTATTAAAACAAAGTCAATCGTCCAATTGACATAAGGCTCCAAGCCAAAGATGAATACCAGTATCCCAGGGTACAAATCTTACCATGGTTAGGTTCAATGATTCAAAAGGGGGTGGCTGGACATTAAGAATAATAACAAGAATAAAAGGAAATTAAAAAAAAAACTTATAACATAACTTCTAATAGATTGATCAAAATTAATGTAATAGAAGGGAATCAGAATGTTGTTTCATATTAGGCAAATATTTTTTATTCCTGTACAGATAATATATGCAACAGCAGTAGCATATGCAAACTGCATGAAGGCACTGGCTTATCAACAAAACTAATATTGAACATAGATGAAAACAAATGATACATCGGGTGAACGAAACTGACCAAATAAAGAAGAGCAGGTTGAGGAGACTGACTCAAGATCCCAGCAGCCAATGCAGTGATCAGTCCAATTGCATAGCCAGAAAGCGCATACCATACATACTTATGCCCTTTTGAGGAAGATATGCCTAACGAGATATCTGTATCTCTATTTTTTTGATGGTCAAAACAGAGAACCAAAGCTAGAAGCATTCCGGGAATGGCCTACAGAATCAACAAAACCTTTGTTATTGTAAATTTGTGGCTGTAGATAAATAGATATGCCATAGGACCAGCATTGAGATTAGGAAAGATCAGATAAACAGGCTTAAAGAAGATTCAAAGTGTTCTGCATTATTATTTGTAGACAGCATGCAATGATTGAACCCTAAAAGATACAGCAACAAAATATAGAAATAAAAACAACACTGAAACATCATGCCAATAATGCCCTCACATATAAAATGGGCATTGCCTTGGACTATATCTAGACCAAAAAGTTAAGACATAATTACACAATTTCCACCCCCATTATGGTGGGCAACTGTCATGCCCCAAACCCAATATTGGATTTAGGAGTAGCAACCCGCCGCAGGCCTAGCATGCAAGGTGTCCTAAAATATAACACTTAATACAAGAAAGGGTAATAACTATATATCATCCAAATTCAAAGCTGTTTTAGGCGACATGCAAAATACATAAATCAATGGGGTTACACATAGTGTTGGATCTAAGTTACTCTGATAGCTGCTCCAACTACCCCATATCCCCATCTTTAGTTCTGTGGCTCTAAAAAATATTGTAAGATTTAAATGAGCTCACACTCAATAAGTAAGCCGACTATAATATAATATAATCATTTTAAGCTTTTATCAAATCAAATTTTTCATAATAAACATATGTCAACCTTCCAAATTTCAAATACATTTTACCATGTTATCAAAACATGCATTCCATATGCTCAAAATAATTTTGGAAGCGAATGCTATATAGCATTTCAAAATATATAATTTCAGAACAAAACCACTGTGCCTCTGTAAATAGCATGTAAAAATTTATTTTATACCAATGTCCCACGGCCACACACGATGTCCACATAAACAGAACACCCCCCTCGGGTGTAACCTCCATAAATATCCCTAGGAGTCAGGGTCCTGGAACCAGCATCATGAACACATCATATCCTATCACAGCACACCCTAGGAGTGTGTCCTCCACATATTCCCCCTATAAAGGTGGGTCCCGGAGCCATATGGCATAATATGCCATATCCTATCACAGCACATCCCATGGGCGTGTGTTCTCCATATACCCCCCTATAGAGTTGGGTTCCGAAGTCATATACGTCATGCAACATATCACATCATCTCGTATCATATCATAGCGGACCATGGCGGGACATATTATCATATATATAAATATCATTTCCATGTTACGTTTGCAAAATAGCATATATTATTGCCAAAAGCATAACAACATACTTTCAGTATCAAATCCATTTTCTCATTTTTCAAATAATGCAATATATATCAGTATAGCATTTAAATCCATAATTTCATACTTTAATAATTCATGAAAATCATGATAAATGGCTTACTTACCTTCTGGCGCTGGCGCTAATCCAAAAATGTAATTCGACTATTTAGGCATTTGGGTACCTACAGCATCAATTTTTTAATTTTTAGTCTCTAGAATCAGCATATGAAAATGACTTCTAAACTCTATCCAGTTTAATCCTGGGGCCAACTTGGGGCTTGAATATCTCCTAATATATAAGCCCAAATGGGAAAATAAAAATACTACAAGAAACTAGATCAACACTGATCCAAGCCGTATCCTCCTTTTATTGGGTCTGGCCGAATTTGGGGCCCGAAAAATCAGCCCAAAAGGGCTAACTGGGCTGGGCCGAACCAGGGCCCAGCTCCTCCCCTTTTCTTTTTTTTTCTTTCTTTCCGTTTCTCTCTGTTTCTTTCTTTCATCTTCCCCTAGTTCACCCAAACCAAGGGAAGAGTGGCCAGCCTGGGGCCACCCCCAGATTGGTCGCTGGCGACCGACCTAGTGCCAGCCACCGCCTCCCCTCCTTCCTTCCTTTCTTCCCTCTCTTTCTTTCTTTTTCTTCTCCCCTGCTCTTCTTCTTCCTCCTTGGGCAATGGCAAGGCTAGCCGGGGGAGGCCGGTCGGACCCCACGGACGCCTCCCGGCGCCGGTGGAGGTCATCACTCGCGGCTCGGGCTCGGCAAGCCGACGGGCACACTGCCTGGTCCGAACCAAGCCGTGGACCGGCTTGGTTCCGCAGCGAAAGGAGGGCCGCCTAGCAGCCCTCCACCGCTCCACTTCGGCTGCTCGAGATGGTCGGACACTCCACTTCCTCTCCGGCCACCTCGAGCGGCCGGGCACTTTACAGCCGGGCTCAATAACGGGAGGAGCAGACGAACGCTGCTCCTCTCGATCTCCCTCTCTATTTCTCTCTCATTCTCTCTCGATGAGGCAACGGAAGGGGGGGCTTACCGGTGATCGGATGGCATGGCAATAAGGTTGGGATAGAGAAGGGCCAGTGCAGTCTCCTTAAGCTCAGCACGGCCTGGCGCCGCCTGCATGTTGCACGCGGATAAGGTTGGGAATTACAGCAACACTGAATACAGATTTTATCCCTAAGAATTTGTTAGTTTTAGTTGATTAAAGGTGAGAGAATTGTGAACAAGCTGCTATTAACCGCATTGACCAGATAATCAAAAGAAGCTGTTACATCTGTAAAGCGAAAGTTTGGTTGGGTGAAACAATTAGATTCAGTATTATTTCTTTTCACTTGTACATTTGCTTATTCTTGTTATTGCATTCAACATGATGCATTAACAGGCAAAAGCAGGGGAACATATCCACCCTTTGATTTATAAAATGAGGGAGGAGGGCACCCCAGAGTTGGTGAGAAAAAGGTGTTACAGCGGGGTAAAACTTGGACTAACTAGCAAGATTTAACTCAGAAATGATGACATCGAGAAATTTCAAGGATCAAGTGGGCTAAAGTAAATTGGATATTATCCAACACATTCCTGAACTAGGCCAGGTACAATATGCATACAGAATTCTGAATTTGGATTTTAATAGGACTAAGCAATTTTTCTTGGATATGGATATTTTATTACATATAAAGGTCAGTAAAAGAATAAGAAAAACCCATGAACTTCTCCTGAGCAACCGAGCCCTTTCCCCTTCTCATGAAGTCTTGATATGTTCTCCACTCTACCCTAGTTATACCAACCCCTCAAACCTCCATTCCCACAACATGCCATATTGCACCTTGATCATGGCCCTGAGTAGCTATCAGGCAAACCAAAGCTGAAACAATAACCCATCAAATGTATACAGGAAGGGTTACTATTACACCAAAAGGGCAGGCACTACATGCTAAGTGATGTCACCCAAGACATCATGGTTGTCTTTAATGGCCTCAGTGCCTCATCATCGCTGACACCCTTGTCTCTAGTATCTTGCACCAACACTACCTCTATCATCCTCGCCACCAACCCTACAAACATCGCCACCAATGCCATTTATACGTGTGGGCCTGGATGACTGCTTCCAACAATATTAACTCAAGGGTTTTCATTTCCACCTCCTTGAAAGCAAAACGTTATGATAACTGGAAAGAGGGGTTAGTCTCCTTATCAAAGCAGTCACTCCCATAAGATGTCCTTCCTAATTCAGTTCCATAAACCCATTGGCCTCATCCAAGTGCTCAAATTGGCAAGGGTCAAGAATTTTTATTGTTGTGTGGTCCATGCCATCATGACTACAATACTCCCCGCAGGACCCAACAATTTTTCCTGGTGTCTCTGTAGTGACCAACAATACAGCATAAGGAAAGAGATTGATTGAATAATTGTAATACTTTTAGTTCTCTTTTGTAACAGCTGGCGATTGCATATTTATCAAAAGCAACAACAATAACAACAAAGCCTTAATTCCAAAATAGTTTAATGAATTCAAACCAATAGAAATTGATAATAACATGACAAAGTTGATGGCAATAACAACTTGGTGTCACCAGGGACCGTTAACATAAAAATGGGACTATTAACAGAAGTTGTTTCCACATAAGTATTGCATCAAGCACTAAACAAAGGGGTCATCTGAAAAACAGGACCAGAAAACAATTTGTATCATCTATACATCTTCTCTTCTGGATTGTTATACCCTTGCCAATAAAAAGGGAGCAGTGTTTGGATCAATAATTGTGCTGATACAAGTTTGATGGTATACATGAGCAATAGCCAAGGCAAACTAGCCAAAAAAAGTATCCATGACAAGAATCTGGCAGAGAAGAGCAAATCATAACACTAAATACAAGAGCTGGAAGAGCAAGAGATTATCAAGGTTTCCTATATGGGTGTGTGTACACCATACAATGAATTAAGGGCATGTTTGGTGTGGCCATCCAATACTGTTCCAAGATTTTAATCAAAGGAGTGGATATTAGGAAGAAATTGGGGTCAATTGGTGATTTTTCTGAATTCTTACATTGTATATCATGCATTATTTCATGATTGCTGAAATCATACTCAAATAATTCAACTGCAACTAATTTATTTTCACACCTTACATGATAACATCACTCAATATTAGTTGTAACTGTTCTACTTCGCTCAAAATATATGACTTGCATCTGACTAATATGCAATTCATATATATGTACCAGCTTAAACAAATATCGATATCATTAATATTTGGTTTGAATATGTACCCATTTAGAACAAATACATACAAATTTCAGTACCAATTCAATATTTCTTTTTGTATTTGTATCCACAAAATAAAAGTAGCTGTTTGAATGATTCATACCCAGTCTATAGATTCATGACTCTACTTTCACATTTGATATAGAAATCACAGCAAGGGGTAGTTTAGGAGAATGAAATTATGAGAATTATCAAATAATAAAAGAAAAAAATAGCAAGACGGTTTCATCCATTAATTTCCATGAATCACGAAAACTAAACTCTAACAGAGAGTTTGACACTTCCATGCAGCTCTACTACCCCTTCTGGGGTTCTCCACTACCCAATCCATCATATTCTCACCAGCACCTGGCCCAAACCATAGGCACTCCTATCCCATTTCTGCTCGATGGACATTCTTCAAAAAACAGTGGATCCCTAGTATGCCCATTTTTGCCTCCATTTTTTTTATGGGCTTTGTAAATTGCACTTTTTCAAACTTCCATCAATCTCCTATAAAAGATTCAGTTTCTTGAGAGGAGTAATGGATGAACGGTTGTGATCAAATGGGTGCATATCCACTTTCTCATGCAGCTGGCCTTCCCTTCAATCCCAACAAAATGCCTACTATCCCTAGTACAGCATTACCCTAGTTCCGTTGCCATTATCCCAACAAAATGCCTACTATCAAGCATCAATTCAACAATTCCAAATGTGCCTTTCGAATTCAAGTTTCGGACATGTCCCTATTCTCTTAGAATCTTTAGGATTTCTTTGTCCAAAACTTTTAAATATAACCATAATGTCATAGCTTTTCTAAGCATATGTGGCCATATTTGCTCTAAACATCATGAATTCTCTTCTCCCTGTGGTATTGGCTTATTTTTATTTGCTTTTTTATTATCCCTTTTTTTCCAGATTAACCAAAGAGATCTCTACATGCTCAAGAACTTGTAGGGGCATGCAATAAGTATATTAAAATTTTATTTTTATTTGCAAGCCAAGAAATATCGAGAAGTGAAAAATTTAAGTATTTGGAATTAATCATCCAGCAAGAAGGTGAAATAGGTGAAGATATGAATCATAGAGTTAAAGCAGGATGGATTAAGTGGATGAGTGCTTCGAAAGTATTGTATGATCAACGCATCCCATTAAAATTAAAAGAAAAATTTTATAAAACCGCTATTAGGCCAGCTATGCTATATAGAACAGAGTGTTGGGTAATATTGAAACAACATATGAATAAATTAAGTATGACAGAAATGCGTATATTAAGATGGATATATGATAAAATTTTAAAAGATGAAATTAGAAATAACATATAAAAGAAATAATAGAAGTAGCCCCAATTGAAGATAAAATGAGAGAAAATCGATTATGATGATTTGAACATATACAACGTAGAACTTTAGATGCTTTAGTTAGAAATAGTGATATTTAAATAATTCATGGTAAGGATAGAGGTAGAGGTAGACCTAAACTAACATGAACATAAATAATTAAACAAGATATAACTATTTGTAATTTGAATGTCGACTTGGTCCTAAATAGAGCAGAATGGAGGAAGCAGATTCATGTAGCCGACCCAATGTAGTTGAAAAAAAAAGGCTTAGATGAGTTGAGTTGAGTTTTTCCATGCTTTTTAATTCTATTCTTTTTATTTTATTTTCATATTTTTCACATATACAGATCATGATACGATTTAAGTAACATGTTGTATGGACAGTACCAACAGCTGACCAATATCCAGCACACCCTTGGTAACCAACATTACCAATACATGACAGTTTATGTCACCCTTGTGTACCAACAACTCAATCAGTATAGGTACTAGTGTCCAAACTTTAAACCTTAGGTTATAGGAAATGTTCTCACAGCTTATTGAATTAAAGCCTATACCAATAGATAGTAGAATTAGTTGCTGGGCTTTCTGATTGATGTAATTCTGGATTTGAAGCTTTTAATCACCATACCTGATTCATCAAAATCAATCCAGAGAAACCATACCACATATGGCAGCATTAACTGTGCATAGGTTTTCATCTTGATAAGGCTTTTTCTCTTGTCTTCAGGGGTGGGAAGGGGGGTGTGGAACAGTACTAACTAGTAACTAGATAGGTTAGGGCTCCAATATATCATGGTTCAGATAGTGGTGACACCTTCTATTTCCACTGGATGACTATTCCTTAATAAACTTTAGGTGTGGGCCGCATCAGCAGATCTCTTGTCACGAAACAAATAGCTGGTTACCTATGTTTGCATCAAAGGCTCACAGCTTAGATGAATCCAAATAGACTTGTTAAACATCACCTAGCCCCACCATAGCAAGGGATCCAATGGAAGATTCATGATATCCACATAGATGTGATGCTATTGCATATAGTTAAGCAGTTGATCAGTTGAAAAAATCAGGTTACAGAAGCAGTGTTGAGCAAGATACTAAGCAGACTCCCTGTAAAGCAGTGAAGCAGAATGCCAAGGAATTAATGAGTCTAAAAAACCTACGACAAATTGACCTTTAACTAGGGATATACGCATGCAAGAAGTGCAAGAGATAAATTGATGACAGAGTTCAACTCGGTCATACCCCCGCCAAAGTGTCAAACTAAAGGTGCAATGAGTCATCATGATGCTGCTTGTCATCATCATTTTTATGATAACTATATGTGAAAATTTGACATATTCTATGAAAATTTTGAATATCTCTATCATTATGAAGGGCGTTGCTAATTCCATAAAGTTTAGCTATGAAAACATTATATAATGGAAAGCCAGTTAGGCCATGAACAGGCATGACAACCCAGGCACCTGAATGAGCAAAATGCATCCTTGATGAAGAGTGGTACATTGCCAATTGAACTTATAAAAATTAAATGCATATGTGAAGCCTTGCTATGTTGCTTTTGTTTATCAAAGGCATGCCATGCATCTAGATAACAAAATTGAGAGGCAAGCCTGAGCGTCTTTTCGATCAAACCAGGATATGATATAATAATGCTACATACAATAGACCAAACTTTGTCAATCATATTAGTATCACAGGCCTAGCCTTGCTACAGTTTCAGAGGGGTCTCCACGGAGATCAAGCATTGTCAGGTCTCATTGATGCTGAGTGGAAGCTCATCAAACTTGGATTGAGTATGTTCAATGTTTCTTTTCTATTTGTCACAAAAGCTTGGTGCATGAAAAATATATACAAATGCATGAACACAGAAAAATAACCATGTACAGTAATCAAATCTGACAGGAATACTATCACGATCAACAGTGCAAAGGACAAGAATATAGAAGTCAGAAATGTGTTGCATAACGAGATAACACTGCATGAGGACTTAGGTTAAATTGGGATGCATCAACCAATACTTTCAACTTGATCAAGAAAGAAATCCCATTAGATCATAAGAACAATGGTCAATGCAGATTAAGAGAATATCATACCATGTCTCCCAGGCCCAGCATCATGTACTCGCCAGCAGCACTCCCAGGAATCATCCCACCCATCAAATTTCTTGGAAAGACAAGCTTGACAGGAAGCTCTAGCTTCTTTGTTATCAATTGCAACCCTGGAAGGCTCAATCTATTAGCCACCGTGTGGAATGGGTTAGATGCTTTCTGTGTTGCAACCGAGACCATAACATTCGCTCCAAAAAGCCTCTCCGAGAAGAAGACCCAGAAAATATCATACACAAATAAGCAGACAAGAAGCAATGCACAGATCTTAATGTTCGGCAACCGTACGTGACTAACAAATGCTATGCATATGGCAATGCCCAATAAATTGTTCAGCACCCAGTGCCCAGAAATGAGCCAAGCAACCACAATTCCTATACATAACAGTAATAGAATTCCCTGGCTTCGTGTGAAAGACTTGGAGCAGCATCTGGAGACAAATGGGTCCATTAAATTGAACTGGGATTTGATGTAGGAAACATAAGGGGAGAGACAAAAGAAGAGCGCAGAGGTTGAGGCAATGGCTGTAAAGGCAGTAACAAGGTGGGAAACCGAGGAGAAAAGATAGAACATTAACAGAAGGCTGCATGAGCTCGCTAGAGGGATCAGAAGTGCTTGGGACCGGTCTAATGTGATGGACGCCTCAGAGAAGTCTAGATTCCTCTCCATCTCCTTTCCATGATCCAGAGCCCGGGAAGCTGATGCAAAGGTCACGGAGATTGCTGTCACCATGAGAGCGAGGGATGCAGGTTCAAGCAAGTGTGTAAGCTTCCATAGCGACTCCATAGTAGCACAAGTACACCACAAATACCAGCCTCTTTTAGTTTCCCCCCCTCTACACTCCAATCGTGTAAATTAGTATTTCTGCTCACTCTACTGGTCTGCGTTCCACCCAGAGAAGAAACCTTAGATAGCAATATTTCTGTTATCGAAAGCTCCAAAATTTCCAAAATTTACCTGCGGCGACAGAGGAATACACCGGAAACGGTTTTTTAAAAAAAATGTAGAACTTTTGGATGTTTCGATGTATAGATTATTCTATTCTTCGACATCACATTCCATGTTATCGTATTAGGGCATAAAATTTGAACAAAAATTGAGCAATAAAAACTTCTAGATTTCAACAAAGAGCTTGGTTTCAGGGTTTATGATTATTCGAACTTAAAACATTGCATAAAATAATTGATTTCAAAAGAGGGGAAAAAATCGAGAACTATAGAAACCGTTTTTCCACTGAGATTTTTTTTTAATGTAAATTTTCCACTGAAATTAACAGGGAGAAATAGGGATTTGAACAAAAATATCTACCTGTAGCCCTGCGAATCGACAAAACGATCGCTTCCAACACCATCGAGAGAATAAGACTCCGACAGGGACGACGAGAAATAAAGGGAAAGAAAGGATTTTTGGATTAGGTTTTGCGAAGGAGAGGCCTCAGGGGTTACCAGACGGGGCTGAGGGTTTTTGGGAGGGCGGTAAGTGGACTTACGAGCGATGGCTTTTCCGGATTTCCTCCCTCGGCATTGGACTTGAGGACTGCGAGCTTGGGGAAGTCGGACGACGACCATTCACTGACTGGGAATTGACCGATTGCGCCGAGGGTTGGCCGACATTGTCGCCCAGGCCCTCCTTCGCGCGTTTGACGGACGGCGTGAGATCGGGGAGCTTTGGGACCCCGCTGCAAATTTAATAAATCAGCTCTGAATTAACTGAGATCAGGAAGTGCCGTTGATTCATCGCGGCCATCCATACATATTGATTGTTTTTTGTATTAAAAAAATACTGGAAAGTGCGACTCCCAACGTTGACCGTAGATGCATTCCAGCCTCACCACGGCTCTCTCTATAATATGATGCATATTTATTCCATAAATAAAACATAATAATTGCACTGCTGTTATGGCCTCCGCTAGATCGGAGCTTGTCGCCATGGCCGCCATCGTCACTGTGCAATCAATCCCTCACTCCCTCCATGCTCTTCCTCAAATCTCTCCGCTTCTCCCATCAAAGCACCAATCTCGCCACCATCTTCCCTGCCGACTTACGTCTAATAAAATTTGGTGGATGGATCATAATATTAACCGTGAAAAGCTCGGCGTTTTATGTTTCTTTGCATGCACAAATTAAACTTTCGAAAAGTATACATTAGAAAATGTTGCTGCTAAGTCACCGGTGATGAGCGTCGAACGTGTTGAGATCTTTATGGGCATTTAAGGATAGGAAAAGACTGCTTTCTTTCTTCGAAAATTTGAAAGACTAGTGGTTCCGGCAGGGACCCTCCGACGCTCAAGTTAGTGAACTCGTAGAACAGTAGTTTTGTCGTAGAGCGGTGCTAGAGAAAGAGATCGAAAAGAGAGAGATCCCCCGCGTTGAGCTTGGGTCCTCTTTTTATACCTGTCCAGAGGGTCACCTTTACCCCGTTGAATCTGCTTTGTTAGGATGAGCTCCGAGAATGGTGAGCAGGTGAGCCGTTGCTGAATAGGTGCCGTATATATCGGCAACTGCGCAACACTTGTAATGCCCGTGATCTTAGTAAAAGGTAGGCGAGTAGATCGCACCATAGTTTTAAGTCTGTTCAGCATCGAAGTTCGGCTTCATGATTTGAACTGCGTCGATGGCTGAAATCGGAGCCGGAATTGGAGCCGGGGCCGATGCCGGGGCTAGAAGCCAATGTTGGAGCCGGGGCCGGTGCCGAGGCCAGAAGCCGATGCTGGAGCCACGGTCAAGGCCAGGAGCCGATCTAGAGCCGAGAGGAAGTGCTGTAGCCAACGTGGCAGCCATAAGTGCTTTAATACGGGAGAGAATAAGGCGATAAATGCCTTAAAGTGGATGCGCGTGGCCTTTGAGGCCATAAATGTTTTGGTGCTAGAAATGTCGTGGCCACGTCGGCCGAGGCCAAAGCTGGAGGCCGAGTCGAATCCGAGGCCGAAGCTGGAAGCCGAGCCGAATCGACGGCTGAAGCTGGAGGCCAAGCCGAATCCACGGCTGAAGCTGGTGGCCAAGCCGAATCCGGGGCCGAAGCTGGAAGCCAAGCCGAACCCACGGCTGAAGCTGGAGGCCAAGCCAAATCCACGACTGAAGTTGGAAGCCGAGTCGAATCCGAGGCTAAAGCTGGAGACCAAGCCGAATCCGAGGCCGAAGCTGGAAGATAGTCGAATCCGAGGCTGAAGCTGGAGGCCAAGCTGAATCCAAGGCTGAAGCTGGAGGCCAAGCCGAATCCGGGGCCGAAGCTGGAAGCCGAGTCAAATCCGAGGCCGAAGCTGGAGACCGGAGCTACAGCTGAGCCTTAAGCTAGCGGCAATTGCTCAAAAAATAGCATGGTGTTATCATTCCGCCTAACAGTTGATTAGCCATATCAGGTGCCCCCCGCCCCCGAGATGGGTGAGCGTGCACTTACCATTGAATGTGGGTGCTTTATCACCCGATGGCTAATCTTCAGGTGCCACGTGCCAAGGGTCCTGCCCTTAAACATGCATCGGACGCTGCGACGCTATCATCTCGCCCACCTCGACTATTGGGATCGAGACGGATCTCCCTCGAGTGCTGGGTGAACACATCATTACGGTGAGGTCACCGCTGTCTCTTCGTTGGCAGTGGCTTTCGAGTTCAACGCTCTGGGTGGTTGCCATAGCCGCCCCCAATGGGAAGCGAGCACGTAGCCGGAACGAAATTAGCAGGACGGTTTTAAAAAGACAAGTCTATAAAGGGTGGTGTTCCCGTCTACAAATGTTCTTGCTGCTTCCATTTTCGTCCCTACCCTGATTTTACCCGAGCCTATTTATCTCCCATCTTCCCGAGTCCTTCACCTTCGATTCTTCGCGCTCAAGTTCTCCAGGTTAGTTCTATTATCATGACTGATTCGTCCCTTTCATGCTCTATTTCCGGCTCCGGGGGCTATTCCCCCGATCTTCCTCAACAGTCTGCCTCTTCTTTGGCATCAGTTGGTCCACCTCTGCGGAGGATGTCCCAGCGGAGCAGCCACAGGTGGTCGGACGATCTCTCATTGAGAATCGCCCGCCACCGGATGGACCCTCGCTTGACGCCGTCCGGCCGTCGCCGGCCCCTCTCGCGCGGGGGAATCCCCCGAGAGGATTGCCTCTATGATGACGGCCTAGAAGATAATCAATCTTTGGGCTTGTTATCAAATCCCTACCAATCTCCACCTATACAGACCTCTTCCTGAGGATAGGATAACTTCTTCCTACCTTGGAGGGTTTCCCTCTACGAATACTACTTTAAGGCTGGCCTTCGCATTCCCCTTCATCCTTTCATATTAAACGTCTTAGATAGGTATTCCTTACCTTTAGCTCAGTTGGTCCCAAATTCCATTCGGACCCTTGTAGGTTTTCTAGTGCTATGCCACATACATGGGATAGAGGCCAGGATTTCTCTCTTTCGTAACTTCTATACCCTTAGGAAACAATCAGGCTGGTGGTTTTTTACCCCTAAGCCCACTAGAATTCTTAGGCTGCATCTTCCCACTTCGGTTAAGGGATGGAAAAATATGTCCTTCTTTGCCCAAATCGATGGAGTGAAGACTGAGTGGGGAATACCTGACACCGAAGCCAACAAAGACCCCAGAATTCTTCCAAGGGATCAGGAGGCGTTCGGGCAGTTGATTACTACCGACGTCCCTCGCTGCAACCGGCTGCTAGCCAAGGAGAATCTTTGGCTAGCGGGTATTATTTTCGGTGATGGTGAGCAGTGCAGCCTTTTCTCTTGATTTTTTCTTTTCTTCCCCTTTTGACCAAAATTCATTGGCTCGCAAGTATGGCACCATCGCTCCGTGATATAAGGAGGGCCGCCACGAGGAAAAGAAAAGCCCATGAAGAGGAGGCTCCCGCCAGGAGGGAGGTTGCCACCAAAGCTGTTGAAGAAGCCGAAGCCAGAGAGGTTTCAACAAAGAACAAGGCCGAGGAAGGACGGGCTCGTTCCCCGCCTTCTGCTCCATCCCCCATCGACCTGACGAACACCCCTCTGGAGCGAAGGGCCGAGGCGCCGTCATCACCACCAATGGCCCTCGAGACGCCATCATCACCACCAAGGACCCCCGAGGCGGAGCCAACTGATGTGGCTTCGGGACACGATCTGGAGGCCGCCCCTTCTAGCGAGGGAGCAGGAGCTGAACCTGCTCAAGCCAAGGCGTCGGGAGTGCAGCCAAAAGCCGAGCCCGCGCCGGTCGCTACGGAGTCAGCCGAGGAGGAAGAGATCGACGTTTCTTTCCAGTCGATCTTGTCTCATCATACTCGCTGGGCCGAGCAGACATTGATCGAAGCCTCTATGCCTGAGTTGCAAAGGTACCTTTGACATCAAAAGTCCTCTATATTCTTTCGAGAGGCGTCTATGGCCCAACTTTGGGTAAATATTGTCCCTCTGTCAACCTCTATTACCCCTGTTCCTTCATCTAACTGTGGATTTGTGCAGGCATTGAACTCCTTGACCGCCATGAGGGGCCTTTGGTCCGAGTGTCAGGCTGCTCTCGACCAGTCGCTGGAAGAGATTCAAGAAATAAAGGCGAGGGCCGAGGCGGCTCTGGAGGAGGTCCGGGTGGAGGCTGCCCGAACGCAGAAGGCCAAAGCTGAGGCTACCCAGCTTAGGGCTAAGAAAGCAGAAGACTGGAGGTGGCCCAGCGCCAAGCAGCCAACGAGTTGGAAAATGCTCAAGCGGCCGAGGAAAAAAAAAGAGGCAGAAGAAAAGTTGAAGACGACGGAGTTGGAAGTGTATCTGTTGAAGGGTCGGCTACACTCCACCACCATCGAGATCGGTGTGGCCAAGGAAAGAGCCGAAAACGCTGAGGAAATCGCCCATCGGTCTGACGCAGAGATTGCCAATCTAAAAGCGGCGTTGACCGAAGCCGAAAAGAGAGCCGCCGAGGCCGAGATGAAGGTTGTTGAGGCTGTAGAAGATTTCAGGAAGCCTGCTGCCTTTAACAAAGAATTGGCTGAGACAACGGCCTTCGCATATGATGGCGGCTTCCAGGATTGCAAAGAAAAAATTCGAAAGCTTTACAGCCTCGAAGGGATTGAGGATCTCCAACCAGACAAGGAGGATGATGGCCCAGATCCTGCCGAATCTTAGTTTTTCTTTTTGGTTGTATCAAGTTCAGCTTTGATCGGCGATTTTGTAAAACTGTTTTGCTATTAATGAATTTCAATTCAATCTTCCCCTGATTCGCCCGTAGCTAGCTAACTCCAGCGAGTATGGTAACGCGAATAGGTAGGGTCATTTTTAGGGGGTAGCCTAGACTAGAGTCGAGGCTGAAGGATTGAGGCCAGAAGTGAAATCGAGGCCGTCGATCGAGGCCGAAACCGAGGAGTGTGGTCAGGGCGAGGTTGAAGCCGGTAGCCATGACGAGGCCGAAGCCAGTAGCCGCGGCAAAGCCGAAGCCGGCAGCCGTGGTGAGGTCGAAGCCAGAAGCTGTGGCGAGGCTAAAACTGGAGCCAACAGCCAAGAGCAAAGTGAGGCCCAGGCCGGTGGCCGTGGCGAGGCTGGAGCCAGAAGCGGTGGCGAGGCCGAATCCAGAAGCCGTGGCGATGCCGAAGCCCACAGCCATGGCGAGGACGAAGCCGAAAGCCGTGGCAAGGCCGAAGCCGGAAGCCGTGGCGAGGCTAGAGCCGAAAGCCGTGGCGAGGCCAGAGCCGAAAGCCGTGGTGATGCCGAAGCCGGAAGCCGTGGCGAGGCCGAAGCCGAAAGCAGTGGCGAGGCCAAAGCCAGTAGTGTTGTCCATGTGGCTCCATGCTTGGAGTGCCTCCAGGCTTGGAGTGCCGATGCAGATTCGGGCTTATTGCTAACGCGGAGCCAGACTTGAAGTGCCAACGTGGAGTCGGGCTTAATTGCCGAGGGGAGACTCGGGCTTAATTGCCGAGGGGAGACTCAGGCTTGTTGCTGACGCGGAGCTAGGCTTGGAGTGCCGGCATGGAGCCGGGCTTAATTGCCGAGGGGAGACTCGGGCTTAATTGCTGAGGGGAGACTCGGGCTTGTTGCTGACGCGGAGCCAGGCTTGGAGTGCCGGTGTGGAGCAGGGCTTCATTGCCGAGGGGAGACTCAGGCTTGTTGCTGACGTGGAGCCAGGCTTGGAGTGCCGGCGTGGAGCCGGGCTTAGTTGCCGAGAGGAGACTCGGGCTTATTGCTGACGCAGAGCCAGGCTTGGAGTGCCGACATGGAGCCGGGCTCGGAGTGCCGGCGTGGAGCTGAGCTTGATTACCGAGGGGAGACTCAGGCTTGTTGCTGACGCAGAGCCAGGCTTGGAGTGCCGGCGCAGAGCCGGGCTCAGGTGAGGAGCTAGAATGCTTAAACACTTCCGTTAGTGCAAAAGGATGAATGATAATTATAGGGTAATGTTCAAAACAAATATGGCAATGGATTACTGATAATACCGCTGGAGGTTATCCGCATTCAAGGTATGAGGGAGAGGTTTCCCATTCAGTTCTTCGATCCGGTAAGCTCCGTGATGAAGCGCCTGGGTGACTCGGTAGGGTCCTTCCCAATTGGGAGATAGCTTGCCTCCCTCCGTAGGTTTGGAGACTGCAGCTCTCCTAAGGACCAAGTCTCCCAGGAGGAACGTCCTGGGACGGACTCGGGCATTGTAGTACTTTGCAATCCTTTGTCAGTAAGAGGCCATTCTGATTCGTGCTTGATCGTGAAGCTCTTCAACGAGGTCGAGGTTAGCCCTTAGTTGACTAGGATTGTCATCTTCATTGTATGACTGTGTCCGGGGACTAGGGACGCCGATCTCCACTGGGACAACAGCTTCTGTTCCAAAGACAAGGTTGAATGGGGTCTCTTCAGTGGAAGCCTGGGGCGTCATGTGATAAGCCCACAGCACGTTCGGGAGCTCTTCTACCCATCTCCCCTTGAAGTTGTCCAGGCGTGTCTGAGTCCTTATAAGATTGTACGATTCATCACCTCGGTGGCCCCATTAATTTGTGGGTGACCGACAGAAGTGAATCTTTGGTGTATCCCTAGCTCAGCACAAAAGTCCCTGAATGGGCCATTATCGAACTGGCGCCCGTTGTCGGTAACAAGCGGGTGGGGTAGTCCAAATCGGTAGATAATAAACTTCCAAAATAAGTTTCTCACCTTAGCCTCAGTAATCTTGGCCAGCGCTTCAGCTTCCACCAACTTAGTGAAATGATCGATGGCGACAAGCAAGAACCTCCATTGGCCAGAAGCTGGGGGGAAAGGCCCCAAGATGTCCATCCCCCATTGGGCAAATGACCATGGAGCTGATAGAGGGCTCAGCCGAGAAGTTGCTAGTCATTGGATGTTGGCATGCCGCTGGCAACTATCACATTTCCGGACCAGCTTGGCCGCGTCCTTCCGCATGGTGGGTCAGTAATAGCCTTGGCGTTGGACTTTATATGCCAGTGCTCTACCCCCCAAGTGGCTTCCACAGATACCTTCATGGACCTATCGGAGGATGTAGTCGGCATCTGTGGGGCCAACACATCTCAAGAGGGGATGAGAGAAGGACCTTTGATACAGCTGCCCGTCGAACATTACGAACTTGTGTATTCGCCGTTTGAAGATCTTGGCTTCGATGGGGTCGGTTGGGAGGACTCCAGTAGCGAAGTATTTAGTATAAGCGTCCATCCAAGAAGGCTCCTGGCAGACTGGCATGGACTCTTTTATTGTGTCAATGCTTGGAGTCTCCAGGCGCTCCACATAGGTTCTTCCCAAGGTTCTGTCAGCCGACGTGGCTAGTCGAGACAGCACGTCAGCTCTAGCGTTCTCCCCCCAGGGAATGTAACTGATGCTGAAACGGGATAGGGGAGAGACCTGCAACTGTACCATACTCAAGTAACGTAACATGATGGGATCTCGCGCCTCGTATTCCCCCTTTATCTGGCCGTAGAGTAGCTGAGAGTCGGTGAAAACTTTGAGGCGTTTCACCCCGAGCTCGTGAGCTAGCCGTATCTCGGATAGTAGGGCTTCGTACTCGGCTTGGTTGTTGGTAGCTGGGAAAAGGAAGCGAAGGGCGTATTCAGTCACCACTCTGTCTGGACTGGCTAGAATGAGGCCCGCTCCACTTCCCTGAGAGTTTGATGCCCCATCTACGTGAAGGAGCCAGTCATTCCCCCCTTCCTCGATTTCATCACCCGAAGGGTTCGCATGGGATTCTTCTCTTTTCTCTTCTGCCCAGGTGCCTTCGACCAAGAAGTCCGCTAAGACTTGGGACTTCATAGCTGTCCTGGGTCGAAACGACAGGTCGAATTCTCCCAATTTTATCATCCACTTTGCCAGCCGGCCAGAAGTATCAGGATGGGACAGGACCGCCTTGAGCGGCTGGTCGATGATCACCACGATC
Source organism: Calamus simplicifolius (assembly GCA_900491605.1). Taxonomy (NCBI): domain Eukaryota; kingdom Viridiplantae; phylum Streptophyta; class Magnoliopsida; order Arecales; family Arecaceae; genus Calamus; species Calamus simplicifolius. The sequence continues at coordinate 1,029,076 of UESW01004023.1, forward strand.
GAGTGAGCTTGGAAATAGGGCCTGAGGCACTGGGTGGAGACGATCAGTGAAAAGATAACCTTCTCGACTTTCGAGTACCTTGTATCCGCATCATGCAGCACCTTGCTGGTGTAGTACACTGGCTTTTGTGTCCCATCGATGTCCATGTGCATCAGCACGGAACTAACAGCTTCGGGGGAAGCCGTGAGGTATAAGAAGAGTTCCTCTCCACTCCTTGGCTTGAACAGTAGTGGTGGGGTGGATAGGAATTCTTTTAGTCCTTCGAAGGCCTCCTGACACTCTCTAGTCCATTCGAAACCATTGACTCTGCGCAGTGCCTTGAAGAAAGGCAAACACCTCTCCGCAGACTTGGACAGGAAACGGCTCAGGGCCGCTACCCTTCCAGCCAAACGCTGCACTTCCTTCTTATTGGAGGGAGATCTCATGTCCAAGATGGCTTGAACTTTATCGGGATTTGCCCCGATTCCTCGTTGGATCACCATGAAACCTAAGAATTTGCCGGCTATTACTCCAAAGGCACACTTGCGGGGGTTTAGCTAGGGGTGGCAATTGTGTTGTGTTGTGTCGTGTCCGGGTCGTGTCATGTTTTGGTCGGATTGAAAATACATCAACCCAAACACGATCTGTGAGTTAAATAGGTTAAGTAATTTGGACACGAACACGACCTGACTCAAAACATGATTAACCTGACACGACCTATGATCCAGAGGGTGGAAAAAATAAAACCCGCATGAGATTTTATAATGGGAAATGAGCCAGGGAAAGGAGGGTAGAGTCGAAGAGAGGGATGGTGCGAGTAAAAAATTATCATCATTTAAACTCTCTAAAATGTCATTAAACAGTCATTATTAGTATTTTATCATTTATAACATAATTGTTTAAGAGTGAAGGAAGTTTCTCGGGAAAAAAGAGTAACGACAATTGCTTTTATGTTTCACTTTCTTTTCGTTAGAGGGGATTGTGATATTTGGTCTCAACTGTCACAAAAGTTGCTCCCAAGATGTAGATTAGGTCAAATTGGTTGCATTGCTTGTTCGATCAATCTAATCAGATTAAAATATATAATTCATATAATCTAAATTTTGACTATTTAACCAGCTTTGTTTGGTAGAACCGTCAGCTTCGTTTGTTTGATCTAGAGGCCTCGGGTAGCGGTGACGGACGGATCATAGCGGCGTACGTGCGGGCGAAGCGGGTGACGGGTTCGGGTCAAAACAGGTCAGATGGGTTCGTGTCAACCTGATTAAATACACGGGTCAATTTGGGTCAATTCGGGTTAAGCGGTTGAACCCGAACATGACCCATTTAAATTTTGTGTTGGCGGGTCATGTCATACATGGGTTTGCACCAAAAAATAGTCAACCCAAACCCATTTAATTCATGCTGTGTTCGTATCGAGTTATCGTATCGTGTTAAAAATTGCCACCCCTAGGTTCAGCCTCATCCTGTACCTCTCCATCAGGTCGGCGATATGGCTGGTGGCGCGAACGCTTTTCGTCAATATGTCGTCCATGTATACCTCCATGTTGCGTCCGATCTGGTTCTTGAAGACTTTGTTCATCAGCCTCTGGTAGGTGGCCCCAACGTTCTTCAGTCTGAATGGCATCACCTTGTAGCAGTAGGTTCCCTTCTCAGTTATGAAGGAGGTGGCCTCCTCGTCGGTTGGTTCCATCCTGATTTGGTTGTACCCAGAGAAGGCATTCATGAAACTAAGTGTTTCATGGCCAGACGTAGTGTCCATCAGTTGATCGATCCAAGGCAGAGGGAAGCTGTCCTTCGGGCATGCTTTGTTGAGGTCGGTGAAGTCTACACACATCCTCCAACTCCCGTTGGCCTTGCGGACCATCATGACATTAGCTAACCAATCGGGGTAGTGAACCTCCCGAATATGGCTTGCAGCTGTTAGCTTACGGATTTCCTCATCGACAGCCTTCTGCCTATCTGGAGTAAAGCTTCTCTTCTTTTGTCGGACAGGTCGACACTCTGGCTTGAGGTTGAGTCGGTGAGTGATTATCTCTTCAGGGATGCCCGGCATATCAGAGGACGACCATGCGAAGACGTCGGAGTTGGCACGAAAAAAAGCAAGGAGCTGATCGCAGGCCTCTTCCGGAAGCAACACCCCAACTTGGATGGTCTTCGCGGGGTCCTCTCCCAAGGGGAAGGTTAGGAGGTGCTCGGCTGGCTCCCCTCTCTTCTCCACGTCTCGGGGGTCGATCGGTTCAGGTGTAGTTGCCGATGCTGTCTCTTGCGGACTGGGGGCTAGGTGGTAGCAAAGTGGTACGGGTTTTGCTCTCCCCTCATTTCTCCTACTCCTTCGCTGGTGGGGAACTTCACAAGTAGCCTCTTGGTGGAGATGACAGCATCCAACAAGTTCAAGCCATGTCTCCCCAAAATAGCATTGTATGCCAAGGGGACCCGCACCACTAGGAAATTCATGAGAACCGTGCTCTGGTGTGGCAGGGTTTTGGCGGTGATAGGGAGAGTGATTTCCCATTCGACCCGGACTGAATCCCCAGTGAAGCCCATCAACGGAGTGGTGATGGGTAGAAGAGAACTTGCAGGTAAATTCATTCTAACACAAGCGTCATAACTTAAAACATTCACTGAGCTTCCACTATCAACCAAAATCTGCTTTACAGGATGTTTGGCGATCGTCATAGAAACGACGACGCTATCATCGTTTTTATTTACTACCCCCTTTAGGTCTTTTTTTAAGAAGGGAATTGCAGAATTTTCATCCTCCTCTCGCTGTCTTTTAGAACCGCTGCCTGCCCCCCAGGAGATCATGGCCACCGTCTTCTCTGTTGGGGCGTTGTCTAAGATAATCTGTTGCGCAGGAAGTGCTGACAGACCCGCGGTAGTAGGGTTCCCCCGATAGATGAACTTGCCCAGATGGCCCTGCTGGACAAGCTCCTCAATAGCTTTTTTTAGTTGGCGGCAATCTTCAGTGTCGTGGCCATAGTCTCTATGATATCGGCAGTAGACTTCCTTGCTGCGAGGGACCCCTGACTTCATAGGAGGTGGGCGCCGAAAGTAAGTCTCTTCCTCGATCTCTAATAAGATGTGAGATATCGAAGCGAGGAGGGGTGTGAAATGTTCCTTGGGAACAAGTGTTTGGGGCCGATTATCTGAGCGACAAGATGGCTCAGGCTTTCTGGACCATCCTCCAGTAGGTTCCATGGGCGTTGACTTCTTGCTGGAACTCTTGTCGACCTCCCTTCTGGAAGAGTCTGCTTTATCGGTGTGAATGTACTTTTGCACTCGACTTAGCAGCTCGCGTAGGAGCTGGAGGGCTTTTTATCTAGAGAATATGCAAATCTGGATGGGCGAAGTCCTTGCTTCAGTGCTAGGGTGGCTACATAATACTCCAAGTTATAGACCTCGAGCGCGGCCTCCTTGAACCGAGCCTCGAAGTCCTTCAGAGTCTCACCGTTCCTTTGTTGGACAGCGAACAAGCTATCGGCGACTTGAGGGATCTTCCGGCATGCGTTAGTGTGGGCCAGGAAAGATCACTCGAGTTGCTTGAATGAATTGATGCTACATGGTGGCAGACGAGAGTACCATGCACGCGCCGCCTTCCGAAGTGTGGCTGGAAAGGCAACACACAGGAGAGAGTCTGTTGCCCCCTGGACCTGCATGAGGACCTTGTAACTCTCCAAGTGGTCCAGGGGATCCGTCGTGCCGTCGTATGGGTCCAATTGAGGAAGATGGAACCAGGGTGGGACCGGCTCCTCCATGATGCGACGAGAAAGCGGGGGACGGTGGTTGTAGTCCACCCCGTTTGGGTTGGCGATCCGGCGGCTGAGTTCCTCCAACCGTTGATGATACTCGTCGAGCCGTTGCTCGGCCCGACGAGCGGCCTTCTTGCTTGAGTCTCCTTTAGAAGAGTCAGAGGATGACGATGAAGAGGCCCGCTGGTGTAAAGAGTGCACACGTCATGGCTCTTTCTCACTGCGTTGCCTGTGAGAACGATCAAAATGGCGGGAGAGGGACCGTCGTCGCTTCAAGGTCTCCTGGCGGCGAGGCCTCAAGGATGAGTGGTGGGAGGCCTCAGGAGGGGTCCTTCCCTAATGAGGCTGAATGGCTTCATGACCTTCCTCGCGGAGCCGAGGGGACTGAGATGGCCCATGCGTGGCAGCAAAGCAATGCTCCTGTAGTCCCCGCACCACTGTCATCAGATCCTGCACTTGATGGGCCAGGGCATCTAGCCGATCGAATTGGCTAACCTACGGTGGCGCAGGAGGCGGAACATGGAGGTTGTCCTCCGATTGCTCAGCCTATGGGATGCGCTCCACAGCCTGACTGGTAGAAGCTTCCTGAGCTCGCGTGGTCATTATCGTCTTCCTTGCAGAGGTTGAAGGTTGACCCCCCTTCCTGGCGTGCCAATCTGTTGCTGCCAAGTCACCGGTGATGAGCTCCGGGCATGTTGAGATCTTCGTGGGCCTCCAAGGATAGGAAAAGACTGCCTTCTTCCTTTGGGAATCTGAAAGAAGTCCCGGGCCGGTGGTTTCGGCGGGGACCCTTCGACGCTCAAGTTAGTGAACTCGTAGAATAGTAGTTTTGTCGTAAGGCGGTGCTAGAGAAAGAGATCGAAAAGAGAGAGATCCCCCGCGTTGAGCTCGAGTCCTCTTTTTATACCTGTCCAGGGGGTCACCTTTACCCCGTTAAATCTGCTTTGTTAGGATGAGCTCCGAGAACGGCGGACAATAAGCCGTTGCTGAATGGGTGCCGTATATATCGGCAACTGCGCAGCACTTGTAACTGCCCGTGATCTTGGTAAAAGGTAGGCGAGTAGATCGCACCGTAGTTTTAAGTCTGTTCAGCATCGAATTTGGCTTCATGATTTAAACTACGTCGATGGCTGAAATCAGAGCCAGAATTGGAGCCGGGGCCGATGTCGGGGCCAGAAGCCGATGTTGGAGCCGGGGCCGGTGCCGAGGCCAGAAGCCGATGCTGGAGCCAAGGTCGAGGCCAGGAGCTGATCTGGAGCCGAGAGGAAGTGTTGTAGCCAACGTGGCAGTCATAAGTGCTTTAATACGGGAGAGAATAAGGTGATAAATGCCTTAAAGTGGATGTGCGTGGCCTTTGAGGCCATAAATGTTTTGGTGCTAGAAATGTCGTGGCCGCGTTGACCGAGGCCGAAGCTGGAGACGAGTCGAATCTGAGGCCGAAGCTGGAGGCCGCGTCGAATCCGAGGCCAAAGTTGGAGACCGAGCCAAATCCACGGCCGAAGCTGGAGGCCAAGCCGAATCCATGGCTAAAGCTGGTGGCCAAGCCGAATCCGGGGCCGAAGCTAGAAGCCAAGCCGAACCCGCGGCTGAAGCTGGAGGCCAAGCTGAATCCACGGCTGAAGCTGGAAGCCGAGTCGAATCCGAGGCTGAAGCTGGAGGCCAAGCCGAATCCGGGGCCAAAGCTGAAAGTCGAGTCGAATCCGAGGCTGAAGTTGGAGGCCAAGCCGAATCCGGGGCCGAAGCTAGAAGTCGAGTCGAATCCGAGGCCGAAGCTGGAGGCCAGAGCTACAGCTGAGCCTTAAGCTAGCGTCAATTGCTCAAAAAATCACATGATGTTATCGTTCCTCTTGACAGTTGATTAGCCATATCAGAAAATAAACATTAAAATTTAAAATGTTTATCAGAAAGGAGTGCTTAATTTACCTACGTTGCAAATAGCACGTACGTATCATAAAAGATGTTATTTTCTCTATAAAAAGATTTTATCATGATTGAAATATAGTCCCTTACTTTTTTTTTTTTTTTTTAATTATTTCATTATTGATCAAACCCTCTAATTCAGAGGAGTTTGGAAAAGAAAACTTTAAAATTATTGTTTGTAGATTTTGGATGGCTTTGTTATAATTTGTCGTTAATTTTGGCAACAAACTCTTAATAATAGAGGAAAGCATCACCTTAAGAATAGCATTCATACATGCTTTAATATTAGTAATATATAATCCATATGCTTTTATCACTCATCATCAATTCCCAACATTCTAACCAAGCCATCAAAATCCTAGTTCATAGAGGCCGGGTCTTAAGGTGGATCGTAGGTTATCTTATATGTGGCTATTCAATGAGAAGATGAAGATTCCCTACGTAGGATCTAATTAGTATGATATTAGGATAACATAAGAATCTACGTTAGTATGTATTTAGTTTTATGTTAATTGTGCATTATGTAGATCTTGAATACCTATACAAGTTAAGAAAACCAAATATATTATCTAGCAATTTTTTTAAGTTGATTCTAAATAACTATAAATAATATAAGAATAGATCTATCATATAGCTCACATAGACTAAGAGATGGACTTAAATTGAATTTAATTGAATTTAAATTTAGATCTTTAATTTAATAAAAAATATTATATTTTAAATAAAAAGAGTATGTGAAAGTTATGTTGATATATGATAAATTATCTAGCATGGCATTCCATAAGTGTTTCAACGTAACTTGAGCGTGCTTTAAGATTCGAAAATTTCCTTCGTCTTCCTTGATCTCCATTGCCTGCTGCTGTTGTTCGTGATCGGGCCCTGCCTGGAGATGGCTTCTTCATTGCCCAGCATCCGGTGAGACCTGATGTCCCGTTGAATGCCGGGAAGTCGTCAACCAACGCCCGTGCTGGACGTTTTGAATGGGTTTCTCCATCCCCGTCGCCGATGGTGGTGGCTGAACTGGAGCGGCTCTTTCCCAACATCATCCAAGTGCCAGTGTTGTCTTTGGAGGAGGAAATTGGGAAATGGAAGAATCAAGCCATTCTTGTTCGCAGCCTAGCTCGTTGGATCCCGCCGGAGGTGCTGATGCAGGAATTCTGTCGCGCTGGCGTGACAGGGGATATTGAGGCTGTGGCGATGGCATACCAGCAATATATGTTTCGATTTGGCAATTCTCATGCTACGGAGTTGATTCTGGGAAGACCTTGGGTGGTTAATGGCCAACCCATTGCAGTGTCACAATGGCAATCGGAATTCATCCCGTCTGAATCTTCTCTCCTCCAAGCTCTCCTCTAGGTCAGGTTGTCGATGCTTCCCATTGAGTTTTGGACGAAGGACATCATCGCTTCGATTCTTGCTGTGGCTGGAGAATTTCAGTTCTTGGATGATTCAACCCTGAATTGCAGACGTGGTGGTTTTGCTCGGGCTTGCCTCCGGATTGACCTTACTAAGCCCCTCTGCCCTGGTGCCCATATCAGAGGTGCTGGTTCTCCATTTTGGCAGCCGTTTGTCTACGAGAATCTTGAAAGAATCTGCAGTGGATGTGGTTCTTTGCATTTATCTGGTGGATGCGGAGTAGTGCCGGAATCCCCTTCTCAAGCTTCGGGTCCTCGATTTGGGCGTGGATGGCGGCGTTGAGGAGAAAGAAGACCCCCCTGTGCCACTCTCTGACCCTTCCAGGGCCCCTGTTCTAGGTATGGCAGCTACTCCCTCCCCTGTTTCTAAGGACGATTGGATAGTTCCTAAGAAGGTGGCCAGGAGGCTGGGGGCTCGGGGATCATCCTCTTCTGTTGCTCCATTGAGTCCATCCTTTCCGTCTCTGAAGATTGCTGCTTTGTCTGAAGAGACCGTCTGCCGATCGGGATCCAGAGAGCTGGAGGTTGTTGCTGATATGGCCATGACTATCGTGGTGGAACCTGTGAAGTCCACGATTCAAGTCCCAGTGCAGCTCGTCTCCCCTGACCCCTTATGTTTCTCACTCCAGCCTTCAGTCGCTGCGTGCCGGTCTAAGGCTTGCATGCCGGTTGGAGTGGATGGGGGTCCCCTGGGTTCTGAAACTTCTTTAGTCACTGTCCATGTGTTATCTGAGAACTCAGGGACTAAAGTCTCTAACCCTTTTGGGTCGGGGGGTCCGAGCTTGGGGACCTCTCTTTCTATGGCCCGTGGTGATGTTTTATCTGGCCCATCCAAGCGGGCTCGGCCTGTTGAGACTCAATCAAAGCGGAGTACCTCCAAGGCCTTGAAGGCAAAAGGGAAGGGCCCTGTTGGGGGGAAAGCTAAAGAGACGAGGTCTTTTACCTTCTCGGCCTTGTCCGACTCTTCTAGGAATTTGGAGGGCTGTATCGGGCGGAGAATGCAGAAGGCCCGTCGCAAAAATGGTCTTGCACTGGAGTCTGCCTTAGTGTCTCCCCAGGCGATCCAATTGGCTGGTCAGGATCATGAGGTGGCGGTTGCCCTTCTCAAGAAAGCCATTTAGAATGAAGGTTTAACCGAGCCGATGGATTCATCCTGGGTGGATGAGTGCAGTTATCAGGGCTCTGAGGGTCCCCTGTTACTTATGGATCACCTAGCTGAGCTGGTGATGGAGGGCACTGATGGTCCCCCTCCCCCCCAAATCCTAAATGAAGATTCTAGCTTGGAACGTACGAGGGGCCTTGAAACCCTCGTTTCGGTCCTCCTTTGGGAGGCTTCAGCAGTTACATGCCTTTGATATATGTATCTTGATGGAAACTCGCCTTTCTGGAGATAGTCTGGCTCGGCTTCGGAGGCAAATCTCTAGACTATGGCACTCTTATGCTGTGGAGTCAGTCGGTCTCTCAGGAGGTATTTTGGTGCTTTGGAGACTTGATAAAGTCAGAGTGGATGCCTTCCATGGGTGTGGCCAGCAGGTGGCTTTGGTTGTTTCGGAAGGGGCCTCTGCTCCTTGGCTTCTTTCAGGGATTTATGCTAGCACTGACTTTCGAGCCCGTCGTGTGCTTTGGGATGAGATCCTCTCCCTTCTTGGCCAGGGTCTTCCTTCTCTCATTGTTGGTGATTTCAACTGTATTGTGGGGGGCGCTGAGAAGAGAGGGGGTAGACAGTTTGTTAGTTCTCTGGACATCGTTGAGTTCAGGGATTTCATCTCCACAGCTGGTCTTTTGGATTTGGGGTTTGCTGGAGCCCAGTTTACTTGGTGCAATAATCGCCAGGGTTCTGCTAGAGTTTGGGAAAGACTGGACAGGGCTTTGGCTTCTGCCAATTGGATGCAGCTCTTTCCTTCTACTACTGTTACTCATTTGTCCAGAATTGGTTCTGATCATTGTCATATCCTCACCTCTACTGAGGTGACCCTTCAGCGGTCTAGACAATTTAAATTTGAGAAATTTTGGACTTTTTATTCCTCTGTTAGGCACATCATTTCTCAGGTTTGGCGGCTGCCGGTCAGGGGGAGTGCCTCTTACAGACTTTCTAGACGATTGCTGCTGGCGAGCCGTAGGCTTTCTAGTTGGAATAGGAGGGAGGTTGGGGATATTATGAGGCAAGTTGAACAGGCGGAGTCTATTATTTCATCTTTGTAATCTAAGGAGGATCAGGAGTGTTTTCTTCTTGATTCGGATCTATCCACTCTCAGATCTACTTTGGCCATCCACCATTCCCTTATGTTGCAGCAGGAGACCTATTGGCGGCAGAGGTCTCGTATTCAGTGGATTAAAGAAGGGGACCGTAATACGAGGTTCTTTCATCATGCTACTTTACACCGGCGGTCGGCTAATCATATCAGGTGCCTTGTTGATGACGAGGGTCACTTGGAGGAAGACCCTTAGGGGATCAGGGATATGCTTTTTAGTTTCTTCCAATCCAGATGGACTGAGTTGTCTGGGGATAGGGGCCCGGTTCCTCCTGCACTGTTTTCCAGCAAGGTCTCTGATGAGGAGAATGATTCCCTAATGTTGGTCCAGATAGCAACCCAAGAGGGGGGGTGAATTGGGTTTCTCAAAAATTTAAACTCTTTTGAAAGATAACCCCCAGCGGAAATAAAAACTTAGATTCACAAATTAAAACTGAACAACCACAAATAGAGAGTTGAAGATAAAGAGACAATCACGGCAAACACAGGAGATTTTATAGTGGTTCGGTGTACCTACACCTACGTCCACTCCCAAGTACTTCTTGGGTCCACACTATAATCAAACTGATTACAGCAGAGTTGTTTTGCAAGCTCACAACTCGAACTTGTTGTTTTTCGGGTGCACAACGAACCCAGCTGGTTTTCAAGGCTCACCAGCACAAAACCTATCACCACAAGCTAATGCTTGCACAAGGCTAACAGCCTCAACTGAATCAATCACCAGATTGACCCAGCAAATAATATTTGTTTTTACAAGATAAACAGCTCCTTCAATGAGCAAATATACAATAATGAAACAATAATAAGAGGGTAGGAATCAAAGCCTGATTCGCAGATCTTGGTGGCTTCTTCCTTCTCTTCCTTTTGAATGGATCTTCCTTCAAGATGCTCTTGAGACTCAGAAGATCAGAAAACTAGGGCTTCTTCCTTTTCTTGAGTTTTCTTCAAAATGGAACAGCAAAAGCTTGAATCTCTCTCTCTTCTTTTGGGGAATCAGTATGATCTTTCCTTACAAGTTTTCCCTCTTTTCTTTTCTGATAGATCTCAAAGATTTGTCTCTATTCTTTTCTTTTTGCCTCTCTTATCTGTTGTTTTGGGATGCAACAAACCCTCTTCTTATAGATCCCGATTAATCCATAAATAGTTTGAAACTATCTGTTAAAATAAGTGTAAGAAGGATTAGATCCATAAATAACAATAGCCGTTGGGATTAAAATAGATAAAGATAAAGTTTAGAGTCGTTCTGACAGTTCTGGAGCCATGTCTGACATTCTGGAGTCGGCTCTAACTTTTCTGGAGTCGGCTCTAACTCGAAATTCTTTAATCTGCTCGATTTGGAGTCATCTCTGACTTTTCTGGGGTCGACACAAAATTCTTCTGGAGTCGACTCTAACAGTCTGGGAGTCGACTCTAAGTCGTGGCCTGGAAAATCATCGTTCTGTCTTATCTGTTGGAGTCGGCTCTAACAGTCCCGGAGTCGACTCTAAGTCTGTGCTATTTTTCGGAGTCGACTCTGTGATTCCATGTGTCAACTCTAATGTCTGCAATCTTACCTTGATATTAGATTCGAACCAGAACTTGATTTGACTCTTGATTTTGATTATCAAGTTGACTTATAATCTGAAAAACTTAATCAAAATCATTAGTAACTTCAAATGTTATACTCAAATAGTTTTGTTAATCATCAAAATCCTCAATTGGGTCAACAATCTCCCCCTTTTTGATGATGATAAAAACTTTGAGTATATGCATCATTAAAAATTCATTTGAATTGAGAATTATAGACATTGTTAAAGCTTTAAGACTTCCTAACAGAGAATTTGATGCCAATATTCAAAATGAATAAAAATAAACAAAACTTGACATCAATCAAGATGATTTAACTTTTATATGGAGAAATTTATTAAGCTCCCCCTGCATTGAATAGCTCCCCCTATAGATAAACTGAATTTTTTTTTAAAAAAAATTTCTCTCTCTCCATCTCAAAATTGTTCTTCATTTTCTTTCTCTTCCTCTTATATGTTCTTTCTCTTTTTCTTATATGCATATACAATTATCTCTCCCCCTTTTTTGTTATCAATAATAAGGTGAATTTAAAAGCAATAAAGAATGGTTCAATTAATCATAAAGATAGTAAACTCATTCATTGAAATTCAATCAAACAGTCATAGATAAATTTGAAATAAAAGTGTAATTGTATTCCAAAGCAAGATTCATTACATGTGACAAATTCAAGTATGTAATTCCTAGATACATGCTAAGAAAGCAAGAAAGCAAGAAATCCTAAGATACAACCTAGGATTGGATATCACAATCAAATATGCTTATACAAATTTTCTTTAAGTGTCCAATCATTTCCATAACATCATCTTTTTGAGTCTTCTTAAAACTTTCAAGACAAGCTTTAATTTGAGAGACGGCGAGGTTGATATCTTTCTTTAGTTGACTGTGTTGAGAAATTTGAGAGATTGTAATTATTTAATTACCCCAACCTTATTGATTTTGATGATTTCCAAAAGCCATGAGTATTTTAAAGGAAATAATGAGTTTATTTATCAAAAACCTTGAGCTTATTCAAAATGAAAGCAATGGACTCTCAATGTTTAAATTCACTGAGTTTTGAATCAATTTGAAAAAGAAGTTTCAAGCTCTATATTTAAGATTTCAAAAAGGAATTTTTACATGTTATATTTCAATCAATGATTTCTTGAAACATGTCTTGAATTCATGCTTAATGTCATATTTATTGTATTCAAGTCAAAATATCATTTAAAATTATTCTGGGACGAATTTCAAAGTCAATCAGAAAATTTCTGATTTTTGATACGTTCCGGAGCCGACTCTAGAGTTTCAGAGTCGACTCCAGTAAGTAACAGAGTTTCTGATTTTCTCGAGTCGACCCTTGGATTTCAAGAGTCGACCCCTGACTCTGTGCGAGCCGACTCCTGGACTGTGCGAGCCGACTCCGCTCAAACAACAGAAAGCATATTTTTTGAGCGCTTCTCGAGTCGACTCCCCATTTTCTTCGAGTCGACCCCCGACTGTCGGGAGCCGACACTTTGGTTCTTCGCGAGTCGACCCTCTAACGTTTAAAATGTTTCTATTTTTAGTAATCGACTTCGAGCCGACTCCCACAGTGCTCGAGTCGACTCCGCGAAATTCTGGGCGCGATTTTTCACGACGACACGTCAGCCCCAACGGTAATATTTTCAAATAACGGCTATATTTCTGTGTTTCTAACGGATATATTTTTGCAGAATCTATAAATAGAGGAGCTCTTTTCAAATCAAAAGAACAATAGAGTGGTGAAAAAGAGAGAAAAGAAAATCTTTCAAAAAGAGGGAAAAACAGAGCTTCATTGGAAAAATCATTTGAGTCAAGAAAAGAGATTCAAAAGGAGTGAAATCAAAGAGAGAGATTCGTGTGCTCCAGATCTACAATCTACAAAAGTTCAAGAGGAGATCCCAAAGCAACCAAGAGCAAATCAAGATCTTCCAACCTAGAAGAAAAAGAAGAAAAGCTTCAACCAACATCCAAAAGCCCCAAAGCTAGGAGAATCTGTGCTGAGGCCTGATTCCACACTTCAAAGGAGTTGGAGAAGAGAAGCAAAGAAGCCAAGCCTGCATTCAAGCTTATTTAATCAGGCTTTTCTAAACCTAAGCTTTATTTTGATTATTCTGCTCAAGAGGAGCTGTTGTATTTAAACTCTGATTTATTTTCTTGTGTACTGATTCAATCAGTGGATTGAATCAGTGGAGGTAGTTGTACCTCGTTGTAAGCTTGGGATAGCTTACGTTTTGGGTTCGTTGTGATCCCGTTAAAAACAACGAGTTGGGTTTTGTGCTGGTAAGCCCGTGTAAAACCGGCTGGGTTCGTTGTGATCCCGGAAAACAACAAGTTTGAGTTGTGAGCTTGTAAAACAACTCGGCTGTAATCTAGGGAGATTATAGTGTGGACCCAAGTGAATCTTGGGAGTGGACGTAGGTGCTGGTTGCACCGAACCACTATAAAATCTTCTTGTGTTTGCCGTGCTCATTTGTCTCTCACTCTATCTCTCTTATATTTCTGTTTGTGCATTGCTTATAAGTTAATTTCTCTCACTTGCACATCTTGAGTTAATTTGTTTAAAACATTTCAAAAAGTCTTAAATTTTTAAGAACCCAATTCACCCCCCCCTCTTGGGTTGCCATCTGGGCCAACAATTGGTATCAGAGCAAGTGCTCATTTAGAATTTGATCTCACGATCAAGGGCTAAAGATCCTTATGGCAACACAAAGTGGTTCATGTTTTGCTGAAGGTCATTCTACGAATAGACCTCCTTTATTTAATGGAACCAACTATTCATATTGGAAAGCTAGAATGAGAATATTCATTCAAGCTTCTGACTATGAATTGTGGGGAGTAATAATGAATGGACCTAGTACACCCACACACGTAGTTGATGGCACTATTGTTCCTAAGCCCGAAAGGGATTGGAATGATAATGATAGGAGAATGGCACAATTAAATGCTAAAGCCATTAACATTTTGTATTGTTCCTTAGATTCTAATGAATTCAACCGAATCTCAACATGTAATTCCGCAAAAGAAATTTGGGATAGGTTGGAAATAACACATGAAGGAACAAACAAGTAAAAGAATCAAAGATAAATATTTTGGTTCATAAATATGAATTATTTACCATGGAACAAAATGAAACCATCACATGCATGTTCACTAGATTCACTGATATTGTGAATGGTTTGAAAAGTCTTGGAAAAGTATATACTAACTCTGAGCTTGTTCGCAAAATTCTTAGGTCACTTCCAAGGACTTGGGAAGCCAAGGTGACAGCCATACAAGAAGCCAAAGATCTGAACATCCTACCATTGGAAGAGCTTCTTGGTTCGCTAATGACTCATGAGCTTCAAGTTAAACAACATGTCAATGAGGATGAGTCAAGAAAGAAGAAGACCATCGCCCTCAAGGCTGCAAAAGTTGAAGATAGCAGCAGCGATGATGAAGAGGATGATGATGATGAGACAGCCCTCCTTGCAAGGAAATTCAAGAAGTTTATGCAAAGAAGGAGGCCCTTCCACAAGAAGAGATTTGTATCAAAAATGGAAGGAGAAAAAGAAAAGGATAAGAAAAAGGAAAAGGACAAAAAGAGAAAGAGCCCTTAGTATGTTATGAATGTAAAAAGCCAGGGCATTTTAGATATGACTGTCCTTTACTTAAGAAGGCCTATAAGAAAAAGAAAAAGGCCTACATGGCAACTTGGACTGACAGTGAAGAGTCTTCTTCCGAAGAAGAAGAACAAAAAGAAGTTGCAAATGTTTGCTTCATGGCGGACGACAACGAAGAGGTAAGTACCGAAACCCCCGATGATGAATTTACTTTTGATGAAATGTTTGAAGCATTTAATGAATTGATGATTGATTTCAAGGCTTTGAAAAAGAAACACAAATCTTTGAAAACTGAAAACTTAAATTTAATTAATGAGAAAAATGAGTTAAATCTTGTAGTTAAAGATTTAAAAGATAAAAAGGAAACACTTTTAATGAAAAGAATGATTTTGCTCATAAGATTGATTTGATTAAATCTGAGAATGAAAATCTAATTAAAGAGAAAGAATCAATCTCTAATGAAAATGATTTTCTAAAGAAAGATGTTAAAAAGTATAAAGACATTGTTGAGAAATTTACTCTAAGCTCAACTAAACTAAATATGATTTTAGATAGTCAAAAAGCAGTTTTTGACAAAGCAGGTTTAGGGTATAACATATTTAGAAAACAAAAATCATTGAAAAATATTTTTGTAAAAGCTAACCAAAGTAATATTACTTGTTTTAAATGTAATCAAAAAGGACATAAATCTTTTGAGTGCAAAACAATAAGTAATAATGAAAAATTAAACACTAAAGGAAAGAAAATTTGGGTTCCGAAAGGAACAATTTTTATTGCTACTAACCATGAAGGACCCAAGAAAGCTTGGGTACCTAAACATAAAGTTTAAATTATGTTGCAGGAATGTCTTGTAGCCAAAAGATCAAAAGAAAAGTGGTACCTTGATAGTGGCTGCTCAAGACATATGACGGGTGACAAAGATGAATTCATCACCCTGGAAGAAAAGAAAGGTGGAGTTGTTACGTTTGGCGATAATGGTAAAGGTCAAATTATGGGCCTTGGTAAAGTTCGTATAACTCCATCTACATTTATTGATAATGTACTTTATGTTGATGGTTTGAAGCATAATCTAATTAGTATAAGCCAATTATGTGATAAAAACTTTAATGTTTCATTTAAATCTTCAATATGCACTGTAACTAATTCTATTGATAATAGCATTGTATTTACTGGTTATAGACATGGCAATGTTTACTTGGTTGATCTAGAAAAATTATCTTTGAGTGATCATTGCTTGATTGCTGACAATGCTAATATAAATGAAATTAGTTGGTTGTGGCATCGTAGATTAGGTCATGCAAGCACACACCTTATTTCAAAATTAATTAAAATGGATTTAGTTAAAGGCTTACCTAAACTAGATTTTGAAAACAACAAAATATGTGATGCATGTCAATTTGGAAAACAAACAAGAAGTTCTTTCAAATCTAAAAATGTTGTTTCAACTTCTAGGCCATTAGAGCTACTTCACATGGACCTTTTTGGACCAACTAGAACCACAAGTCTAGGAGGAAAGAAATATGGTCTAGTGATTGTAGATGATTATTCTAGATATACTTGGGTACTGTTTTTAGCTCACAAAGATGAGACTTTCTCGATATTCCTGAAATTCTTCAAGAAAGTCACAAATGAGAAAAACACTACCATAGTATCTCTAAGAAGTGATCATGGAACTGAATTTGAAAATCACTTATTTGAAAGTTTCTGCACTGAAAATGGTATTAATCATAATTTTTCAGCCCCTAGGACTCCACAGCAAAATGGTGTAGTTGAAAGGAAAAATAGGACTCTAGAAGACATGGCCCGTACCATGCTATGCGAAAGTAACCTACCAAAGTACTTTTGGGCGGAAGCTATTAACACAGCATGCTACATCTTAAATCGAGCCCTAATAAGACCAATCTTAAAGAAAACACCTTATGAATTATGGAATGAAAGAAAACCCAATATAAAATACTTTCATGCATTTGGATGTAAATGTTTTATTCATAATAATGGTAAAAATAATTTAGGAAAATTTGATGCTAAATCTGATGAAGGAATCTTTTTAGGATATTCAACAACTAGTAAAGCTTATAGAGTATTTAACAAGAAAACCTTAGTAGTTGAAGAATCCATTCATATAGTTTTCGATGAGTCTTTAGCATCTAGTTCTGAAAAGCTTGATGATGAGGAAGATACAAACATAATTGAAAAAGATCTTGAAAAACTTAATATTGAAGTATCTTCAGATCATGAGCAAGAAGCTAAAGATGATGATTCACATAAGGACGATGATGTCAATATTGATCATAATGATATAGATCTTCCAAGAGACTGGAGATATGCTCATAGTCATCCCAAGGAATTGATTATAGGTGATCCATCTCAAGGAATAAGAACTAGATCATATATGAGAAATATTAGTAATCATCTTGCATTTGTATCACAAATTGAACCTAAAACTATTGAAGAAGCTGAAAAAGATAATAATTGGATGTTAGCAATGCAAGAAGAATTAAATCAATTTACAGAAATAATGTATGGACTTAGTTGAAAGACCTAAAAATCATTCAGTAATAGGATCAAAATGGGTTTTTAGAAATAAACTAGATGAAAATGGCATAGTAATTAGAAACAAAGCTAGATTAGTTGCAAAAGGATATAATCAAGAGGAAGGTATTGATTTTGATGAAACCTTTGCACCAGTAGCTAGATTAGAAGCCATTAGACTTTTACTTGCATTTGCATGTCATATGAATTTTAACTTATTTCAAATGGATGTTAAAAGCGCATTTTTAAATGGTTTTATAAATGAAGAAGTTTATGTTGAACAACCACCAGGTTTTGAAGATCACGAATTTTCAAATCACGTCTTTAAATTGCACAAAGCTTTATATGGTTTGAAACAAGCACCTAGAGCTTGGTATGATAGGCTAAGTAAATTTTTAATTGAAAATGATTTCACAAGAGGAAATGTAGATAAAACATTATTTTTGAAAAGAAAAAGTAAAGATTTACTTGTAGTACAAATATACGTTGATGACATTATTTTTGGTGCTACTAACGATTCTCTATGTCAAGAATTTGCCAAGTTAATGCAGGGCGAATTTGAAATGAGCATGATGGGAGAACTCAACTTCTTCCTTGGACTCCAAATCAAACAAAGCAAAGAGGGAATCTTCATCAACCAAACAAAATACACAAGAGAAATCCTAAAGAAGTTTGGTATGGAATCAATGAAACCCCTCGGAACACCAATGAGTCCTTCATGCAAGCTGGACAAAGATGAAGAAGGTAAAAGGTTGATCAAAAGTATTATCGAGGTATTATCGGATCCCTTCTTTATTTAACGCAAGTAGACCAGATATTATGTTTTCTGTATGTTTATGTGCTAGATTTCAATCAGAACCTAAAGAATCACATTAATAGCTGTTAAAAGAATACTAAGATATCTAAATGGAACAAAAAATGTAGGTTTATGGTATTCTAGAGACTCACATTAAACTTAATTGCATACTCAGATTCTGATTATGCTGGATGTAAGTTAGATAGAAAAAGCACAAGTGGTGCATGCCAATTCTTAGGAAGTAACTTAATCTCATGGTTTAGCAAAAAGCAAAATTCAGTTGCATTATCAACTACTGAAGCTGAATATGTAGCGGCTGGAAGTTGCTGTGCGCAAATCCTATGGATTAAGCGACAACTTGAAGACTATGGTATCACACTTAATAAGACACCCATAAAATGTGATAATACAAGCGCAATCAATTTAACTAAAAATCCAATTCAACATTCAAGGACAAAACACATAGAAATTAGATATCACTTTATAAGAGAACATGTAACTAATGAAGAAATTTGTCTTGAATATGTTAACACTGAAGAACAATTAGCTGATATTTTTACAAAACCTTTAAGCGAAGAAAGATTTTGTTATCTTAGAGGAGAATTAGGGATTTGTGATCCTTTGGAATAGATTTTGAAACCCCTAAGGAAATGTATCTAGAGTTCTTTCAATTTCTCAAAATCTTAAGGAAATTTTATCTAGAACTCATATCAATTTGATCTCTCAAAATCCATGATTTTTAATCATACTCAAAGATCAAATTCCGGACTCATTTCAGATTCTCTGAATCTTTATTTTTTTTCTCTGAAATGGTCTCGGAGCCGACTCGGACAGTATCGGAGTCGACCCCTGTTTCTGTTGAAACTCGGGAGCCGACCCCCGCTCTGCGCGAGTCGACTCGATTTCGGGTCCGTGCTCTGTGACTACTCGGGAGCCGACTCCACGCTTTGCGCGAGTCGACTCGACGTGGTCCCAGTTTGATTATCTAGGGCACGAGTCGACCCCACGGACATTTCAATCATTTCTAATCATTCCAAACTCTTTCCAAAGCTTTCCAAACCTTCCAAAACTCCAAAAACCTCTGATTATTCACTCCATCTAGATCTATGGCACCTAAAACCGTGGAGCTAGCAGTAGTGGCGCCGGATTGAAGAGGAAACGGACCGTTCGACGACCCGTCCGCGAGCCGTCTCCGGATTCGTCTTCTACCCTTCTCCGAGTGGTTCTCCTGTTCCAGCTACCACTCTTCAGGTAGATCACCTTGCCAGTAGAGTTATTACAACCGGTAGAAAGTGATTTGAGTTATTTGAGAATGAAGGTTTTATAATAGGTAGACAGTTGATTGAGATGGGACTTGAGAAAATGTGTTCACTGGATTGTCCCACGTATCCTGCACTAGTTAAGGAGTTTTACAAAAATTTGACTAGAGGTGATGATGGTTTAGTGAGCGTAGTGAGAGGCATTGGACTGAATATCACTGCCACTATTCTATCTAGACTGTTAAATTTACCCCTGTCTGGACCATCCACTTATGCCCCAGAGGATAGATCGCCTGCCCTCACAAGATTATTGAACAGAAATTTTGAGGGTTTTGAAGAAGTTTTTGCAAGCCAATTGCCTTTGGAGCTGAGGTTACTTCACAACATCTGCAGTAGAATTTTGTTTCCCAAGACTGGCAGATTTGATTATGTATCTGAGAGAGATATTTTTATTATGGATGCCGTAGTTTCTGGGAAGCCTATTAATTTGCCTCGGATGATCATTTGGTACATTGCTGATTGTGGAGGGAAGAAGAAGTCAAGTTTGCCCTATGGCATGGTTCTAACGAAGTTATTTCAAAGCCAAGGGATTACATTTGGTGATAGTGAGCCAAAAGGAATTAAGGCATACTGATTATTACTCTTTGGCTACTATTCATCGAATGGGTTTTGTTAAGAGGAATGGAAGATGGGAGAGGAAGAATATTGCAGAGGACAGAGCTATGGATGCTGAGGCCCCCAGACCATCTGTGAGACATTCTTCACCTGAGCCTCCTCAGAGCTCTTCTGTTCCAGATTCCCTGCTCCTGCTCCTGCTCCAGCTCAGACATCTACTTTATCATCTGTTAGCTTTTCTGATGTTCAGTTAGATCAGCTTAGATCCTTATTCAAATCTGAGATTAGTGAGCATGAAAATAGGTTGAAAAATGAATTTGATGAAAAGTTTATGAATTTGAAAGAAGCTTTGTATTCACTTAGTGATCGGGTTGCATCTATTGAATCTACTCTTAGTTCATCCACCAGCTCCTTAAGTGAAGACTTGAAGAATATTTTTGGAGAGCTTAAGGATATCTGTGGTGACTCAGAGACCTATTCCCAGTGCAACGCCGAGCTTCAGGATAAGATTTTGACTGCTTGTACTTTTAGATAATAAGCTTAAAGATTATGTTAAACTACAATGTGAAGGAATGAAGCAGATAGTTGATCATTTGAATAGGATTACAAGAAGAAACTTTTGATATTTTTAATGTAATCTCATTTCAATGTACTGAGTAATCTCATTTTGATGTAATGAAGTCACTTTTAGTAATGAATATTTTACTTTTTCCAATTTCAATGTATTGAAATTTGAGAATTAGTGAATGCTTATGAAATTTGAATTGATATGAATTTGATTGAATTGATAAATTGATAAATGGTTGAGAAGTTTAATGATTATATGGAAAACTTGAAAATTTAATACATTCTTGATGCAATGACTTTATCCTAACCTTTTTGTTGATTACAAAAAAGGGGGAGAGATTTTTTAATCGTATATGCTTTCAATTAAGCTTTCAATTTAAATAAAATTTTAAATTTGAAAGGGAGAGATAATTTGAATATTAAAGGGGAGAGTTAATCTAAGTAAAAG
Organism: Calamus simplicifolius; assembly: GCA_900491605.1. Classification (NCBI taxonomy): domain Eukaryota; kingdom Viridiplantae; phylum Streptophyta; class Magnoliopsida; order Arecales; family Arecaceae; genus Calamus; species Calamus simplicifolius. The sequence goes on from UESW01004023.1 coordinate 1,049,776, forward strand.
GGAGAGATAACCAAGTTATCATTATGCTTAAAATTTGAAAAGGGAAAAATTATTTGCTTGAACTTAAAAATTGAAAATTTTGAATGAATTATAAAATTGAGTTTCATAGGGGGAGCTATCTCATTTAGGGGGAGCCTCTCAATGAACATAAAAATTGATTTTGGTATCGAAAATTTTTCAATACAAACATGCATATACTCAATGTTTTTGTCATCATCAAAAAGGGGGAGATTGTTGAGAAATTTGGGAGATTGTAATTATTTAATTACCCCAACTTATTGATTTTGATGATTTCCAAAAGCCATGAGTATTTTAAAGGAAATAATGAGTTTATTTATCAAAAACCTTGAGCTTATTCAAAATGAAAGCAATGGACTCTCAATGTTTAAATTCACTGAGTTTTGAATCAATTTGAAAAAGAAGTTTCAAGCTCTATATTTAAGATTTCAAAAAGGAATTTTTACATGTTATATTTCAATCAATGATTTCTTGAAACATGTCTTGAATTCATGCTTAATGTCATATTTATTGTATTCAAGTCAAAATATCATTTAAAATTATTCTGGGACGAATTTCAAAGTCAATCAGAAAATTTCTGATTTTTGATACGTTCCGGAGCCGACTCTAGAGTTTCAGAGTCGACTCCAGTAAGTAACAGAGTTTTCTGATTTTCTCGAGTCGACCCTTGGATTTCAAGAGTCGACCCCTGACTCTGTGCGAGCCGACTCCTGGACTGTGCGAGCCGACTCCGCTCAAACAACAGAAAGCATGTTTTTTGAGCGCTTCTCGAGTCGACTCCCCATTTTCTTCGAGTCGACCCCCGACTGTCGGGAGCCGACACTTTGGTTTTCGCGAGTCGACCCTCTAACGTTTAAAATGTTTCTATTTTTAGTAATCGACTTCGAGCCGACTCCCACAGTGCTCGAGTCGACTCCGCGAAATTCTGGGCGCGATTTTTCACGATGACACGTCAGCCCAAACGGTAATATTTTCAAATAACGGCTATATTTCTGTGTTTCTAACGGATATATTTTTGCAGAATCTATAAATAGAGGAGCTCTTTTCAAATCAAAACAATAGAGTGGTGAAAAAAGAGAAAAGAAAATCTTTCAAAAAGAGGAAAAACAGAGCTTCATTGGAAAAATCATTTGAGTCAAGAAAAGAGATTCAAAAGGAGTGAAATCAAAGAGAGAGATTCGTGTGCTCCAGATCTACAATCTACAAAAGTTCAAGAGGAGATCCCAAAGCAACCAAGAGCAAATCAAGATCTTCCAACCTAGAAGAAAAAGAAGAAAAGCTTCAACCAACATCCAAAAGCCCCAAAGCTAGGAGAATCTGTGCTGAGGCCTGATTCCACACTTCAAAGGAGTTGGAGAAGAGAAGCAAAGAAGCCAAGCCTGCATTCAAGCTTATTTAATCAGGCTTTTCTAAACCTAAGCTTTATTTTGATTATTCTGCTCAAGAGGAGCTGTTGTATTAAACTCTGATTTATTTTCTTGTGTACTGATTCAATCAGTGGATTGAATCAGTGGAGGTAGTTGTACCTCGTTGTAAGCTTGGGATAGCTTACGTTTTGGGTTCGTTGTGATCCCGTTAAAAACAACGAGTTGGGTTTTGTGCTGGTAAGCCCGTGTAAAACCGGCTGGGTTCGTTGTGATCCCGGAAAACAACAAGTTTGAGTTGTGAGCTTGTAAAACAACTCGGCTGTAATCTAGGGAGATTATAGTGTGGACCCAAGTGAATCTTGGGAGTGGACGTAGGTGCTGGTTGCACCGAACCACTATAAAATCTTCTTGTGTTTGCCGTGCTCATTTGTCTCTCACTCTATCTCTCTTATATTTCTGTTTGTGCATTGCTTATAAGTTAATTTCTCTCACTTGCACATCTTGAGTTAATTTGTTTAAAACATTTCAAAAAGTCTTAAATTTTTAAGAACCAATTCACCCCCCCCCCCTCTTGGGTTGCCATCTGGGCCAACAGACTGGTAGCATGAAGATAAGTTCTAGAACCGTCTGCAATGCCTTCCATTCCTTTCAAAAATTATGAAGATCAGTGCTAAAGGATTCGACGGAATTGCTAATGAAAAAGAAATCATGTCAAGTCTTGAATTATCTCATCCTTTAATTGATTGAACTCCTCTCTTAATTTACACATATCATTTGTTCTTTGACTGTCATACTCAGCCAGTAAAGCTCTGAGCTGACCTATTTGCTCCTCAGAAAATCTTTCAGATGCCAATGCTGACTGATGTGGAAGTTGAGAGCTAGGTCCAGCCTCTGAGGGTCCAGCAGATGGTCCAGCAGAAGAAGGTCCAGCAGATGGTTCAGGAATGTCTTCTCCTCTGACTTCCTCAACTCTAACCTCTTCAGCTCTGGCCTCATGTCCTCTTTTTATCCAATTTCCATTTTCTTTTCTAAAGCCCATTCGGTGAATTGTAGAGACACTATAGTAATCTGTATGTCTTAATTTTCTTAGTGGCTCATTGTCCATTATAAGTACACCTTGGCTTCTGAATACCAATGTTAAAACCATACCATATGGCAATGTAGATCTCTTCTTAGTAGCTGCCTCCGCCATATAGCCTATCATCATACCAGCAAGATTTACAGGTCTACCAGTGAGAATGCAGTCCATCAATAAGATGTCTCGCTCCGAGACATATTCAAACCTTCCGATTTTAGGAAATAAAATTCTTCCACAGATATTGTGAAGTAATCTGAGTTCCAAATTAAGTTGATTTGCCAAGATTTCCTCAAACTCAGAAACTTCTCTCCCTAACATCCTTGATAGTGCACCTCCTCTATCTTCATGATGATATTCAACAAGTCCAACAGGTAGGCATTTCCAATAGATTACCAAGGGATTCGGCTGTGATGATTACTTTGTTCCTCTTACAACACTCACTAAGCCTCCCTCTCCTCTACATAAATCATTATAAAACTCTCTCACTAGGGCAGGGTAAGTAGGGATATCCAAAGAGCAGACCTTCTCCCATCCCATTTCTTTCAACAACCGCCCAATAGCAAAGCCCTCCGAAATAAAAAAGTTAAAATCACTTTTCTTCCGGTAGTAATGGCCTTACCAGCTAATTGGTCGACTCGAGGAGAAGATGGTGAGGGTGGAGAGTCATCTTGAGTGGCAGATGAAGAAGATGACGAAGGTTGCCTCCGATTTGAACGGCGCTTCGTCGGAACAGTCGAACCACCAATGATAGCACGCCTTTTGGGAGCCATGGGATTCGATTGGAATGAGTAATCAAGGGTTTGAGGGATTTGGAGGGTTTGGAATCAGTTTGGAACAGTTTGAGAAAGGTTTAGGAGACGATAGGTTTCGTTTGGGGTCGACTCCGCCCTTTTTATTTTGACCTAGTTCCACTTAGAGTCGACTCCCGAAAACGAGGTGTCGGCTCCGAACCAGAGAATCTGTCAGCGCCCGAATTAGAGTCGGCTCTACAGAAGCCAGAGTCGGCTCTAATTGCCCAGACAGAACATCAAAATATGAAGGTGTCGACTCCACAATAGTTTCAGAGAAAAATTCAAATTTCAAGGATCTGAAACTGATCAAATTAATCATCAAACTCTAGATAAGTGTTCCTTAACAATTGGGGAAACAATGAATCAAATTTCTAGATAAATTTCCTTATTGGACATAGAGGATTTTCAAGAAATTATTGAAGTCTAGATAGTTGTTGTCCTTAAGAGTTTCAGAAAATTATTCTAAAGGATCACAAACTCCTAATTCTCCTCTAAGATAGCAAAATCTCTCCTCACTCAAAGGTTTGGTAAAAATATCAGCTAATTGATCATTAGTATTAACATATTCAAGACAAACATCTTTGTTAGTTACATGTTCTCTAATAAAGTGATGTCTAATTTCAATGTGTTTAGTTCTTGAATGTTGAATTGGATTTTTAGTTAGATTGATAGCACTAGTATTATCACATTTAATAGGTATTTTATCAAGTGTGATACCATAATCTTCAAGTTGTCGCTTAATCCAAAGGATTTGAGCACAGCAACTTCCAGCTGCAACATACTCTGCCTCAGCAGTGGATAATGCAACCGAATTTTGCTTCTTGCTAAACCAAGAGATTAAGTTACTTCCTAAAAGTTGGCATACCCCACTTGTACTCTTTCTATCTAATTTACAACCAGCATAGTCAGAATCAGAATAAGCAATCAATTTTAAGGTTGAGTCTCTAGAATACCATAATCCTACATTTTTAGTTCCATTTAAGTATCTAAAGATTCTTTTAACAGCAAGTAAATGATTCCTTAGGATTAGATTGATATCTTGCACATAAGCAGACAGAAAACATGATATCTGGCCTACTTGCAGTTAGGTAAAGAAGTGATCCAATCATACCTCTGTAATGCTTCTGATCTACTTTCTTACCTACTTCATCCTTGTCCAGCTTGCATGAGGGACTCATTGGCGTACCAAGAGGTTTAGCAGATTCCATACCAAATTTCTTGAGTATTTCCTTTGTGTACTTTGTTTGGTTAATGAAAATTCCCGCTTTCTCTTGTTTGATTTGAAGTCCAAGGAAGAAGTTTAGTTCTCCCATCATGCTCATCTCGAATTCTCCCTGCATTAGCTTAGCAATTCTTGACAAAGGAGATTGTTAGTAGCACCAAATATAATGTCATCAACATAAATTTGAACGATTAATAAATCCTTTCCTTTTCTTTTCAAAAACAAGGTTTTATCAACATTTCCTCTAGAAAAGTCATTTTCAATTAAAAATTTACTTAATCTATCATACCAAGCTCTAGGTGCTTGCTTTAAACCATAAAGTGCTTTGTGTAGTTTGAAGACGTGGTTTGGAAATTCATGATCTTCAAAACCAGGAGGTTGTTCAACATAAACTTCCTCATTTATAAAACCATTTAGAAATGCACTTTTAACATCCATTTGAAATAAGTTGAAATTCATATGACATGCAAATGCAAGTAGTAGCCTAATGGCTTCTAATCTAGCAACAGGTGCAAAAGTTTCATCAAAATCTATACCTTCTTCTTGATTATATCCTTTTGCAACTAATCTAGCTTATTTCTAATTACCAATCCATTTTCATCCAATTTATTTCTAAAAACCCATTTAGATCCTATTATAGGGTGGTTTTTAGGTCTTTCAACTAGGGTCCAGACTTGATTTCTAGTGAATTGGTTTAACTCTTCCTGCATTGCTAACATCCAATAACTATCTTTCTCGGCTTCCTCTATAGTTTTAGGTTCTATATGAGATACAAATGCAAGATGATTATTGATATCTCTCATTGATGATCTAGTCCTTACACCTTGAGATGGATCACCTATGATTAGGTCCTTAGGATGACCATAAGCATATCTCCAATCTCTAGGTAGATCTTTATCATTTGAAATATCAATACCATCATCCTTAGGTGAGTCATCATCCTTAACTTCAGGTTCTTGATCTGAAGATACATTTAATTTTTCAATATCTCTTTCAATCAAAGATGTATCTTCCTCATCATCAATTTTATCTGAACTTGATGCTAAAGACTCATCAAACACTATATGAATGGATTCTTCTACAACTAAGCTTTCTTATTAAATACTCTATATGCTTTGCTAGATGTAGAATATCCTAGGAAGATACCTTCATCAGACTTTGCATCAAACTTCCCAAGATTATCCTTACCATTGTTATGAATAAAACATTTACAACCAAATGCATGAAAATAACTTAAATTTGGTTTCCTATTGATGCCATAGTTCATAGGGAGTTTTCTTAAGGATAGGTCTAATTAGGGCTCTATTTAGAATGTAACATGCTGTGTTTATAGCTTCCGCCCAAAAATATTTTGGAAGTTGGCTTTCACATAGCATGGTACGGGCCATGTCTTCTAAAGTCCTATTCTTCCTTTCTACAACTCCATTTTGTTGCGGTGTTCTAGGTGCAGAAAAGTTATGATGTATGCCTTTTTCAAAACAGAATTTTTCAAATAAGTGATTTTCAAATTCAGTTCCATGATCACTTCTAATAGACACTATGGTAGTGTTTTTCTCATTAGTGACTTTCTTAACAATTTCATGAATATTGAGAAAGTCTCATCTTTGTGAGCCAAAAACATTACCCAAGTGAATCTAGAGTAATCATCTACTATCACTAGACCATATTTCTTTCCTCCTAGACTTGTGGTTCTAGTAGGTCCAAAAAGGTCCATGTGTAGTAGCTCTAGTGGCCTAGTAGTTGAAAACATTCTTAGATTTGAAAGAAGTTCTTGTTTGTTTTCCAAATTGACATGCATCACATATTCGATTATTTTCAAAATTTAAGCTAGGAATACCTTTAACTAAATCCATTTTCAATAATTTAGAAATTAGGTGTGTGCTTGCATGACCTAATCTACGGTGCCATAGCCAACCAATCTCATTCATCTTAGCATTATTAGCAACTAAGCAATGATTACTTGGAGATAAATTACTCAAATCAATTAAGTACACATTGCCATAGCGTTTACCAACAAGAATAATGCTGTTATCAATGGGATTAGTAACAGTGCAAACAGAAGCTTCAAAGGAAACCTTGAAACCTTTGTCACACAGTTGGCTAATACTTATTAGATTATGTTTAAGTCCATCGACATATAAAACATTATCAATATGAGTAGATGGAGTAATTTGAATCTTACCAATACCCATGATATGGCCTTGACCATTATCACCAAAAGTAACTACTCCACCTCTTTTTGATTCAAGGGTGATGAATTGATCTTTGTCACCCGTCATGTGTCTTGAGCAACCACTATCCAGGTACCATTTTCTTTTCAGTCTGATGGCTGCAAGACACTCCTGCAAAACATTCATGTCTTAATTTTAGGTACCCAAGCCTTCTTGGGTCCTTCATGGTTAGATGCATTAAATATTGTTCCTTTGGGAACCCAAATCATCTTTCTTTTATTATGTGGAGATTTACACATATATGATTTATGTCCTTTGTTTCCACATTTAAAACAAGTAATATTTATGATTTTTCAGCATGTATAAAAATATTCTTCAAGGATTTTTGCTTTTTAAGCGGATTATATCCTAATCCAGCTTTATCAAAAACAACTTTTTGATTATCCAAAATCATATTAAGTTTGATAGAGCTTAGAGTGAATTTATCAACTATAGGCTTAAGTCTATCAACTTCATTTTTCAAACTTTCTTTTTCTTTTATCAAAAGTTCTTTATCTACAACATGCTTTTCATTTTCTAAGGATAGTTTTTGCATTTGAGTTTTCAAATCTTTGTTCTTTGAACTTAGGTTCGCAAAATCATCCATTAATTCATAAAAAGCACTATGCAATTCATCAAAAGTGAAGTCATCAAGAAAACTCGGACTTACCTCATCATTGTCCGCCATGAAGCATAGATTGGCCATTTCACTCTTTTCTTCTTCTTCGGAACTTGAGCTTTCCGAATCGCTCCATGTGGCCATCATTGCCTTCTTTTTGAACTTTCGGGTGCCTTTCTTTAGTTGAGGGCATTCAGATTTAAAGTGACCCGGCTTTTTACATTCAAAGCAAATAACTTCTTTTCTTTGCCCTTGTCCTCATCTTTTCTTGCAAAGGGCTTTTTCTTTTCAAACTTCTTCTTCTTCATGAATCTTTTAAATTTCCTTGTGATGAGTGCCATGTCCTCATCATCACTTTCATCTTCAGATTCATGAGGCTCTTCCATATATTCAGAAATCTTAAGAGCCATAGTTCTCTTCTTCTTTGACTCATCATCATCAACATGTTGCTTAATTTGAAGCTCATGAGTCATCAAGGATCCCAATAGTTCTTCTAGGGGTAGGGTACTTAGATCCTTTGCCTCTTGTATTGCAGTCACTTTAGCTTCCCAAGTCCTAGGCAAGGAACGCAAAACCTTTCTCACAAGATCAGAATTATCATAAGATTTACCAAGACTTTTTAAACCATTAACTATATCAGTAAATCTTGTAAACATATCAGCAATAGATTCACATGCATCCATTTTAAACAATTCATATTTATGAACTAGCATGTTAATCTTGGATTCCTTGACTTGATTTGTTCCCTCATGGGTAACCTCAAGTCTATCCCAGATTTTCTTAGCAGAAATGCAAATAGATATGCGATTGAATTCATTTGCATCTAATGAGCAGTATAAAACATTCATTGCTTTGGCATTGAGTTGTGCCAATTTTTTATCATGTTCATCCCATTCCGTTTCCGGTTTAGGAATCTCCATGCCATTAACTCTAGCAGTGGGTGTGTGTGCTCCATTGACTATAATACTCCATAGATCATAGTCAAGTGCTTGAATGAATATTTTCATTCTAGCCTTCCAATAACCATAGTTTGAACCATTAAATAGGGGTGGTCTATTAGTAGATTGGCCTTCGGAAAAAGATGAACCAGCTTAAGTTTCCATGTGGATCTTTGACTCTTGATCGTTAGATCAAATCAAATGAGCACTAGCTCTGATACCAATTGTTGGTCCAGATAGCAACCCAAGAGGGGGGGTGAATTGGGTTTCTCAAAAATTTAAACTCTTTTGAAAGATAACCCCCAACGGAAATAAAAACTTAGATTCACAAATTAAAACTGAACAACCACAAATAGAGAGTTGAAGATAAAGAGACAATCATGGCAAACACATGAGATTTTATAGTGGTTCGGTGTACCTAAGATAAATGCATAAATAATTATTACTAAACCTATTAATTAATAATTTAACGTATATATTATTAGTTAATATTTTAATATTTTATATAATATTTTAGATAAAATCTTATCAATTTAAAGAGCTTGATTTTAGGGATTTAACGACGCAAACGGCACTCGAATCGGACTTAAAATGAGCTCGAAATTGATTTTATAAGGATTTAGCATGGATTTCAAAGCAATTGCCGGCTTCATCGTTTTCTCAGTGTTTTTATTTTTCTTTCAGCCGATTCTTCTCCATTCAAATTCTAACCGTTTCCTCCATCAATTAAAAAATAGATTAGATTGGAAGTTATCAAATTGATAGAATTAAATTCCTTTAGAAGGAATTTGAATTTTATGAAGGATTTATCTAGATTTTTTTTGTGGCTTCCGCGTTCTCTGTTTTGGCAACGCCGCGTCTTCATCTCATCCGGGCCTCTATAAATAGCAGCAAAGGCTTGGGAGATATTCGGTTCCAAGGCATCCATCCGTGGAGTCCTCTATTCCGTGAAGTCCGGAAAGCAGCCGTCCATGGAGGCTCTGTTCCGAGAAATCTGTGAGAAGTCTGTGGAGGCTCTTGCTGCATCCGTGGCTTGGCGCCTGTGAAGAAAGAAAGGCAGCACCCGGTTCATCCCATATTTGGTTTGGTGTAGGGAGAATTTGTTGCTTTTTTATTACTATCAGAAATTAAAACTCTTTTATTTTAGATTTTAATATGCACTCTTGAATGTTATTGAAATAAAGTTTTATTCATATTTAATTGTTATTAAATTCTATTTAAGTGAAAATAATTTAGACTGATTTATTCTTAAAAGGGACGGGCCGTGATCTATAGGTACGAGCCGTGCTTTAATAAGATAAACCATATCTTATTATTTTGCACTATTAATTATCTACTTAGTTATCTATTTAGTTAAATTTATAAAATTATTTCAAGATAATCGCTAAAGTTCCTGTGGAATCGATCCCTTACTCTCGCTATCTTAATAGTAAAATTAAGGTGTTTAAATCATTGCGCTACGACACGCATCAGATTTTTGGCGCCGTTGCCGGGGACTTAAGTGTGTTATTTTGGAAAAAAATTTAAAAAAAAAAAATATAAAAAATATAAAAAATTAGATTAATTTTCTCTTAATTTTTGAATAGTTATTGTCGCTTTATTTTATTTCCTTAATTGTTAGAATTGTATATTTTCTTTTTAACATAAAAAAATTATTACTTTCCTTTTTGCCACAAATCCAATTTTAACCTAATCAAATTTTCCTTTTAATTAACTTACCTAAAAAAAACCTAAAAGAAAACTCTAAGACACCTTCCATAAAATATAATTAATTTAAGAAAACAAAAAAATTATAAAAATAAAAATAAAATATATAAACAAAATAATTATTTTATTTTATATGCTATAGATTGACTTAAGTGAATTTATTTTCTACAAAACTCAAAATTTTTCCATTGACATCTTATAATTTATTAGGAAATTAGAAATTTAATTACAAAAATTAAAGAAAAAATAAATAATAAAAGAAAAAAAACTATTTGCTTTAGAGTCATTGGTAGGGTGTATGCTTGGTCGCCGATCGTTGCAACCCAACCTTATACCCTTAGATCCTGAGATAGAAAGAACTATTAGAGCAAACAGACTCAGAATTATGGATCATAATAACGAAAATAATCAACCACGGCAGTTAAAAGAGTATTTCACTCCTTCAAGGTATACCTACTCTCCCTGCATTCAAGTGCCTCCAGTAGAGGCTGTCCAATATGAAATTAAGTCAAGTGTAATCCAAATGTTACCATCTTTCTATGGACTTATAAATAAGGATCCCTACAAACACTTAGATGAATTCTTGGAAATTTGCTCAACTGTCAAAATTCAAAATTTCTCCGATGATGCACTTAGGCTTAAGTTATTCCCTTTTTCCCTAAAAGATAAAGCCAAATATTGGTTAAATTCATTAGACATTGTCATAATTTCAACTTGGGATCATATTCAGAGAGAATTTCTTAAGAAATATTTTTCTATAGGAAAAACGAATCAAATTAGAAAAGCCATAACAAGTTTTTCCTAGACAGATGGAGAAATGTTCCATGAGACATGGAAGAGATTCAAAGAACTGATTAGAAAATATCCACATCATGCTATACCAAATGGCAACTGGTTCAGTGCTTTTATGATGGTTTATCAGAAAAGCATAGGCAAATGGTTGATGCTTCATGTAGTGGGACATTTATGTTAAAAAATGAATATGAGGCTTGGAAACTCTTTAAGACATTGAGTGAGAATTCATTACATCATAAGTCAGTCGCTCGTCGAGACCCTCCTGTAGAACCTAAAAGAGTTGGAATATATGAAATAGGTCATTCTACATATATCTATACTAAGGTAGATGAATTATCCTATAAACTTGATCGGATTCTACAAGTTGGAAACATCTCTTCCCCATCTACTTAATTACATGAGGTCTGCATAATTTGTTCGAGTCCAACCCATTCTATAGGTGAATGCCCAGCTGCATACCAATTTCCTAAACTTGTTCAAGAGCAAGCCCACCAAGCCCAAACCCGATTAGCTCCTAGAACAGGAAATGATCCATTTTCAAATACTTACAATCTTGGCTCGCGAAATCATCCAAATTTTTCTTGGAAACCTCAACCTGTAGTCAATTCATCGATCAGACCTAATTATCAAGAAACCAATTTTAGAAACATGCCATATTCAAAATATCCAAACATCCCACAACCTCCATCGAATAATCAGCCTACTTTTGAAGACAAAGTATTACAAGCATTGAAAGGGCTAGAAATGAATACCCAAATCCTTCACTCCCACACAAAATCTATTGCAAAACTAGAAACTCAGATAGGTCAATTGGCCACAGCATTCAGTAGAAGGGAGGAGGGTAAGTTACCTAGTCAGCCTATCGATAACCCGAAAGGACAATTCATGGCTGAGAGTTCCAATAGTCCTGACAAATTCCCAAAACATGCTAAATCAGTCATGACTCTTAGAAGTAGAAATACATTGAACCCACCTGAACCAACCCAGAAATTAGAAGTGGCTAAACCAGAAGAGAGAAGAAATGAAAAAGAAAAGGAATTCAATGATCAAGCAATCATACCTAAACCCCATTCCCTAGTACTTTAGAATCTCCTTTGCCTTCAGATAAGAAGAATATAAAAATGAATGAGATGCTTGAGTTATTTAAGCAAGTCCAAATAAACTTACCTCTTCTCAATGCTATCAAGCAAGTTCCAGCTTATGCCAAATTTTTGAAGGATCTATGCACACAAAAATGGAAAGCCAAGATACAAATACCAAAAAAGATACATTTGACTGAGCAAGTTAGCTCAGTTGTTCAGCAAATAACCCCACCCAAACTAAAAGATCCTGGTACCCCGATTATATCATGTGTCATAGGAAACTTCACAATCAAAAAAGCATTATTAGATTTGGGTGCGAGTGTAAACCTTCTCCCAAGTTCAGTGTATGAATTATTCAGATTTGGAGAGTTGAAACCCACTACGATAACACTACAATTGGCAGATAGATCAGTCAAAGAACCTCGTGGAATATTGGAAGATGTATTAGTAAAGGTGGATGAATTCTATTTTCCTGTCGACTTCCTTGTGTTAGATATGGAATCTAGCGGTAATCCTAACCAAATTCCCATCATCCTTGGAAGACCTTTTCTAGCTACTACTAATGCATGCATAAATTGTAGAACAGGTGTGATGGATGTATCTTTTGGAAACAAGAAGATGAGATTAAATATTTTTAATGCTTCCCAAAGACCACCTGTGTATGATTTAAATGAAGTAAATATGATAGAGGAAGTAGTAGATAAGAAATTCCAAAGCTTGATTGATTCGGATCCTTTACAAACATGTCTTACACATTTTGGAATAGATGACTTTGATATTGATGAGTACACCAAAGAGATAAACATGTTATTAGAACCACCTAAGATCGACACCATCCCGTCTTGGACTATAAAATATGAACCACTTCCAACTAAACCAAGTCCTTTAATACCATCCTTGGAAGAACCACCCCAACTAGAATTGAAACCTCTTTCAGATGACTTAAAATATTCATTCCTTGGACCCAATGATACCCTTCCAGTAATCATTGCATCTACCCTAACCGCTGAGCAAGAAGATAAATTGGTAGATGTACTTAAAGAACATAAAGAGGCAATTGGATGGACAATAGCTGATCTTAAGGGAATTGACCCTTCCGTTTTCATGCACCACATTCATAGTGAAATTGAAGCCAAACCACATAGAGACATGCAACGAAGGCTAAATCCAAACATGAGGGACGTTGTTAAGAATGAAGTAGTAAAATGGCTTGATGCTGGTATCATTTATCCGATTTCAGATAGCCAATGGGTCAGTCCAATCCAAGTAGTACCTAAAAAATTGGGTATTACTGTGATTAAAAATGAAAAGGCCGAATCAATTCCTACTCGCACATCAACTAGTTGGAGAGTGTGTATAGATTATCGAAAGTTGAATGCCGTGACTAGGAAAGACCACTTTCCTTTGCCTTTTATCGATCAAATTCTAGAACGGCTAGCGGGACAAAGTTTCTTTTGTTTCTTAGATGGATATTCAGGATATAATCAAGTCCCAGTATTTCCTGCAGATCAAGAAAAGACCACCTTCACTTGTCCCTTTGGAACATTTGCCTTTAGACGCATGCCATTTGGACTTTGTAATGCACCAGCCACGTTTCAACGATGTATGTTGGCCATATTTTCTGATATGATTGGTCAATTTTTGGAAGTATTTATGGATGATTTCTTAGTTTTTGGTGCGTCATTTGATAGCTGCCTCGAGAACTTGACTAAGGTACTGAAACGATGTATGGAAATGAATTTAATCCTAAGTTGGGAGAAGAGCCATTTTATGGTTCGTGAGGATATTGTGCTCGGACACATTGTTTCAGAACGAGGTCTTAAGGTTGATAAAGCCAAGGTTGAATTGATCTCAAATCTATCACCCCCAACCTCAGTTAAACAAGTATGATCTTTCTTTGGTCATGCTGGTTTTTATAGACGCTTCATCAAAGATTTCAATAAAATTTCTCGACCATTATGTAATTTATTGACCAAGGATAGTTCTTTTAATTTTGATAAAGATTGTCTAACAGCCTATAACATCCTTCGAACTACTTTGACCACTGCACCAATTATCAAGCCCCCAGATTGGACCATACCTTTCGAAATCATGTGTGATGCTTCTGATTATGCTGTAGGGGCAGTTCTAGGATAGAAACTCAATCGAGAACCTCATGTAATTTATTATGCTAGCAAAACTCTTTTAGATGCACAAATGAACTATACTACCACTGAAAAAGAATTACTAGCAGTTGTGTTTTTCCTAGAAAAGTTTAGATCATATCTGTTAGGGTCTAAAGTTTTAGTTTATTCAGATCATGCAGTGTTGAGGCATCTTATATCAAAAAAGGACACAAAACGCAGACTAATTAGATGGATCCTTCTACTACAAGAATTTGATCTAGAAATCTTAGATAAGAAGGGTTCTGAAAATATGGTAGCAGATCATATCTCTAGGATCTCAGTGGAATACAATAAAGAAATAATCAGAGATAAATTCCCTGATGAGCAACTATTCTCAATTTTCCATAGCAGTCTTCCCTGGTTTGCCCACATTGTGAATTATTTGGCAACAGGAAAAGTACCTTCTCACTGGACAAAACAAGAAAAAGATAAATTTTTCTCACAAATCAAATATTACTTTTGGGAAGACCCTGAATTATTTAAGTACTGTTCATATTAGGTGATTAGGCGATGTGTTCCCGAGAGTGAATTTAAAAGTATACTTAACTTCTGTCATTCTCTTGCCTGTGGAGGACATTTTAGTGGACAGAAAACTGCAGCAAAGGTACTACAAAGTGGGTTTTATTGGCCAACTCTTTTTAAAGATGCACATGAATTTAGCCGTATTGTCTCCAATGTCAACAAACAGGAAATATATCTCGAAAAGATATGATGCCCCTAAACCCTATCTTGGTTGTAGAAATTTTTGATGTATGGGGTATTGATTTTATGGGCCCATTTCCTTCCTCTTTTGGATTTGAATACATTCTAATGGTAGTTGATTATGTGTCAAAATGGATTGAAGCCATGGCAACTCGAACCAATGACCATAAAGTTGTAATCAAGTTTATTCAACATAATATCCTTAGTCGTTTTGGATGCCCAAGGGCTATAATTAGTGATGGGGGTACACATTTCACGAATAGACACTTTGAAGCATTAATGAACAAATATGGAATTACTCATAAGGTGGCTACACCTTATCATCCCAAAACTAGTGGCCAAGTTGAAATATCAAATAGAGAAATTAAAAATATCCTTGAGAAAATGGTGAGACCTAATGATGCATTATGGGCTTATCGTACTGCATTTAAAACTCCCATAGGAATGTCTCCTTACAGGCTCGTGTTTGGAAAAGTCTGTCATTTACCTGTAGAATTAGAATACCATGCAAAGAAAATGTAGGTGTCAATAGAAAACTCCAATTGAATGAGTTAGAAGAGCTACGAAATGAGGCATATAAAAGCTCAAAATTTTATAAAGAACGAACCAAAGCATATCATGACAAATTTATTAGTAGAAAATGTTTTGAACCAAATCAAAAAGTATGGCTTTACAATTCAAGATTACATCTTTTCCCTGGAAAACTTTGTTCACGATGGAATGGACCTTTTATAGTAACTCAAGTATTTCCCCATGGAGCTGTAGAGCTTAAAGATCCCAAGCAAGGAAATACATTCAAAGTAAATGGCCAACGTTTGAAACCATATATAGAAGAAATTAATGATGGAGAAATTGTTGAATCAATTGATCTTGTGAACCCAACACTATCATAATGAGTAGCACAGTCTGGCTGAAGACTTTAAACTTAGCGCTCTTGGGAGGCAACCCAGTTTATTAGTTATTTTTAACTTTATATTTTTTTAGTATGTTCTTTTAGTATGACCAGAGAAGAGCAATAGAAGCAGATTGAAAGAAGATGGCAACAATGAAACTTTCAACCTTCAAATACTCTACCAGGTAGTATCTTTCCTTGCAATTAATTAATTTTTCTTCCATTAGGGACAATGGAAATTAAGTTGGGGGGAAGGAAAAAGAATAAATCCTCGAGTAAAACTATAATCAGATGTGTACCAAATTCTGTCTCGATTTGAAGTTAATCAAGCAATCTATTAATGAATTAATGGTTAGATTATTATTATTATTATTATTTTAAAATACTGAGGAATAAATTATTAAGAAAACCTAATAAAAGGTAAGGTTTAGCCCAGAATAATTTTTAGAATAATTTCAGACCCTCCTGACCACTGATCTTAATAGTACAATCTACTTAATAAGGGTATGGGTGAAAATGTTATTCAAAAAAAAAAGAAAAAAAAAAGAAAGAAAGAAAAAAAAGAAAAAAATCTCTCTTAAAGTTAATAGATTAGGTTCTTAGCATTTTTCACTAAGTAATCGGGCCCCGTCACCTAAGAAAGTGATGTTGTTCGCGTAAAAAAGTGAAAATGTAAAAGAACCTAAATAAAGTTAGTCCTACCTAAAGCCTTTTTAACTCGAGTAAGTAAGTCCGAGGGGTATTTTATACCTAATGCCCTAAAACCAATTGGTTTGGGAGCCATTGGCCTAAAGCTCACTACAAGGGTTAATTAGAAAGCAAGGGGTTAGGACATTGCATTGACTTTACATATAAAATAATAAATAAATAAAGAACCAAATTACAAAAGACATTATACCCAACCCAAATTAAGTTAGAAGACTTAATTAGAGAAGTGAAAAGTTGGTGAAGAAAGACTTCTATAAATTCTTATGGACTACACTTTATCACTAAAAAAAAAAACTTAATAATCCAATGAAGTACCTCCCTTATGATCTTTAAAAAAAATTAAAAAAAATAACTGTAAGATAACTATCAATTCTTGGACTAACTTGGTACATATTTCTAAGTTTCTTATTTGTTCGAGGACGAGTAAGATTCAAGTTGGGGGGAGTGATAAACGCATAAATAATTATTACTAAACCTATTAATTAATAATTTAATGTATATATTATTAGTTATATTTTAATATTTTATATAATATTTTAGATAAAACCTTATCAATTTAAAGAGCTTGATTTTAGGGATTTAACGACGCAAATAGCACTCGAATCGGACTTAAAACGAGCTCGGAATTGATTTTATAAGGATTTAGCATGGATTTCAAAGCAATTGCAGACTTCATCATTTTCTCTGTTTTCTGTTTTTTTTTCAGCCGATTCTTCTCCATTCAAATTCTAACCGTTTCCTCCATCAATTAAAGAATAGATTAGATTGGAACTTATCATATTGAGAGAATTAAATTCCTTTAGAAGGAATTTGAATTTTATGAAGGATTTATCTAGATTTTTTTTGTGGCTTCCGCGTCCTCTGTTTTGGCTTCCGTGTTCTCTGTTTCGGCAACGCCGCGTCTTCACCTCATCCGGGCCTCTACAAATAGCAGTAAAGGCTTGGGAGATATTCGGTTCCAAGGCGTCCATCCGTGGAGTCCTCTATTCCGTGAAGTCCGGGAAGCAGTCGTCCATGGAGGCTCTGTTTCGAGAAATCTGTGAGAAGTCTGTGGAGGCTCTTGCTGCGTCCGTGGCTTGGCGCCTGTGAAGAAAGAAAGGCAGCACCCGGTTCATCCCATATTTGGTTTGGTGTAGGAGAATTTGTTGCTCTTTTATTACTATCAGAAATTAAAACTCTTTTATTTTAGATTTTAATATGCACTCTTGGATGTTATTGAAATAAAGTTTTATTCATATTTAATTGTTATTAAATTCTATTTAAGTGAAAATAATTTAGACTGATTTATTCTTAAAAGGAACGGGTCGTGATCTATAGGTACGAGCCGTGCTTTAATAAGATAAACCATATCTTATTATTTTACACTATTAATTATCTACTTAGTTATCTATTTAGTTAAATTTATAAAATTATTTCAAGATAATCGCTAAAGTTCCTGTGGAATTGATCTCTTACTCTCGCTATCCTAATAGTGAAATTAAGGTGTTTAAATCATTACGCTACGACACGCATCAACCTATACCTACGTCCACTCCCAAGTACTTCTTGGGTCCACACTATAATCAAACTGATTACAGCAGAGTTGTTTTGCAAGCTCACAACTCGAACTTGTTATTTTCCCGGGTGCACAACGAACCCAGCTGATTTTCAAGGCTCACCAGCACAAAACCTATCACCACAAGCTAATGCTTGCACAAGGCTAACAGCCTCAACTGAATCAATCACTAGATTGACCCAGCAAACAATATTTGTTTTTACAAGATAAACAGCTTCTTCAATGAGCAAATATACAATAATGAAACAATAATAAGAGGGTAGGAATCAAAGCCTGATTCACAGATCTTGGTGGCTTCTTCCTTCTCTTCCTTTTGAATGGATCTTCCTTCAAGATGCTCTTGAGACTCAGAAAATCAGAAAACTAGGGCTTCTTCCTTTTCTTGAGATTTCTTCGAAATGGAACAGCAAAAGCTTGGAATATCTCTCTCTTCTTTTGGGGAATCAGTATGATCTTTCCTTACAAGTTTTCCCTCTTTTCTTTTCTGATAGATCTCAAAGATTTATCTCTTTTCTTTTCTTTTTGCCTCTCTTATCTGTTATTTTGGGATGCAACAAACCCTCTTCTTATAGATCCTAATTAATCCATAAATAGTTTGAAACTATCCGTTAGAAATAAGTGTAAGAAGAATTAGATCCATAAATAACAATAGCCATTGGGATTAAAATAGATAAAGATAAAGTTTAGAGTCGTTCTGACAGTTCTGGAGCCGTGTCTGACATTCTGGAGTCGGCTCTAACTTTTCTGGAGTTGGCTCTAACTCGAAATTCTTTAATCCGCTCGATCTGGAGTCGTCTCTGACTTTTCTGAGGTTGACACAAAATTCTTCTGGAGTCGACTCTAACAGTCTGGGAGTCAGCTCTAAGTCGTGGCCTGAAAAATCATCATTCTGTCTTGTCTGTTGGAGTCGGCTCTAACAGTCCCGGAGTCGACTCTAAGTCTGTGCTGTTTTTTGGAGTCGACTCTGCGATTCCATGTGTCGACTCTAATGTCTGCAATCTTACCTTGACATTAGATTCGAACCAGAACTTGATTTGACTCTTGATTTTGATTATCAAGTTGACTTATAATCTAAAAAACTTAATCAAAATCATTAGTACCTTCAAATGTTATACTCAAATAGTTTTGTTAATCATCAAAATCCTCAATTAGGTCAACACCTAATCAGGCCTTTCTCTTTGGAGAATATTCGTCTTGCTTTATGGGATCTGGACCCGATAAGGCCCCTGGCCGGATGGGTACCCTCCTTTATTATTTCATCATTATTGGGGTATTGTTGGTCCGGATGTTATCCAGGCTATTCAGACTATGTTTCAGTCTTTTCATATGCCCTCGGATTGGAAGCGGACTCTTATCACCCTGGTGTCCAAATGCCCTGACGCTTCCTCTCCCCAGCATTTTTGGCCTATCAGTCTGTGCTCCACATTATACAAGATTTGTGCTCGGCTTCTGGTGGATCGGATGGCTTTGGTGATCCCTCGTCTCATCTCTCAGGAGCATGGTGCTTTTCTCAGGGGGAGCTATATCACGGATAATGCTCTATTGGCTCAGGAATTCATGCATGACCTTCAGAGAGCCTCTAGAAGTCAAGGTCTTGTGGCTATTAAACTCGATATGGAGAGAGCTTGTGACAGACTGAGATGGGACTTTCTGGGCCGAACGCTACAGGAGTTTGGATTCCATGAGGTTTTTGCTACTTGGGTGATGGAGTGCATCCAGAGGCCGTCTTTTTCACTTCTTATTAATGGGGGTCGGATGGAGTTCTTTCACTCGGAGGTTGGTCTGCGACAGGGATGTCCTTTTTCTCCATTTTTATTCGTCCTCTCTGCTGATGCTTTATCCCGGGATCTTTCTGTGGCTGTGCAGAACTCGGTCTCCACCCATATTCTACTAGCCCCCTTGGTCCCTCCTTATCCCACTTATTGTTTGCTGATGACTGTCTTCTACTAGGAAAGGCTTCTATCGGTAACGCCACCACCTTTGCGAACATTCTTCACTCCTATTGTGGTGCTTCGGGTCAAATAGTTAATCTTAGTAAATCCTCGATTTGTTTTAGCCCGAGGACGCCCCCTACTCTGAAGAGGTCTATTTCCCATTTGATGGGCATTCCAACTCAGTCTGATCGGTTATCCTATCTGGGGATTCCGATTACTGGGAGACGGCCATAGTGTTTGGACTTCAGCTTTATTGTTAGGCAGATCCATGATCGTTTGGATGGTTGGCAGGTTTCTGGGCTCTCTATGATGGCACGGATCACTCTTATTTGCTCTGTGTTATCTTCAATGCCTAGCTATCTTTTGGCTAATACTACTATTCCTCTGGCCTATCTGCGGCAGATTGAGAGATATTTTTGGGATTTCCTCTGGGCATCGATGCAGGAGGGCCGTGGTGTTCATCTTGTTGATTGGGACACTGTCTGTTTGCCTACGGCTGAGAGTGGGTTTGGGATCCAATCGCTAGCTATTAGAAAACAGGCATTGACTTCCAGGCATGCCTCTCGATTCCTGCTCGATCCGCATTGTTTGTGGAGTTCTTTTATGCAGGCCAAGTATGGGAGCTGGATCCCGTCCATTCCTTCTCAGTCTAACAGGAGGCATTCCTTCTTCTGGAAAGAGGTCTATCGTTATGCTCCGACTATGCTGTTTAGTACCTCATGGATGATTGGTGATAGAACTTCGGTGGACATCACTCAGGACACGTGGATTGCTGACTTTCCCTTGTCTTGCTGGCCAACATTTGTGTCATTTAATATTTCGGAGGGTATGCTGGTCAGTGATTTTATTTCCTCGGATCGATCTGGCTGGTCACTCTCCCGGTTGTCCTGTTCTTTTGGAAACGAGCTCTGCCGGTGAATCTTGTATATCCCTCTCCATCCGAGTTCTACCACTGATACTATGGTTTGGAGGAGATCCTGGTTATCCCGTGCTCCTATGGGAGACCTTATGTCTATCTATGGACCGTATCCTTGGAATCCGATGGAGTTGGATTGGGTTTGGCATCTGCATGTTCACCCTAGAGTGAGACTTTTTATATGGAAGGTGGCTCGGGATATTCTTCCTACTTGTTCTCTTCTATCCGGAAGAGGGATGAGTATTCCGTCTACGTGCCCTGTGTGTGATATTGAGGAGGAAACGACATATCATGCTTTATTCTACTGTACTAGGGCGAGTCAGATCTGGCAGATCTCTAGTACCAGTCCGTGGCTATCAGATTCTGGATCTTACCATAGCTCCTTTTTGAGATTGCTGAAGCAAGGCAGGGACAGGGGCACCCATCAGCAGGGCCCTTTGTGGGCTTATATAGCTTATCAGATTTGGTTATCTAGGAATCGGATTCTATTTTCCAATGTGCGACTTTTCCCTACTCGGGTCTTCAGGGCGGCTGTTTCTTTTTATACTGAGTATAGTTCCCATCATGGGTTTCTTGTGTCTGCGAACCCTGGCCACTGGGTCTCCCCTGCTGATGCGATAGCAAACCGGCATACGGTTTATATCTCATGGGAGCACCCCCTCTAGGGTTCGTAAAAATTAACTTTGATGGGAGTATCCGTGGCCGATGTGCTGGATCGGCTTTTGTTATTCGTGATATGGAAGGCACTATGTTGGCGGCAGGCGGGTTTAGCTTGCTTGATGTTACGGTGCCTCTGGCTGAACTGTATGCGGCATGGGCTGAGATTTCCTATGCTGTTCGGATCCTTGGTGCCCGCAGACTGTTTATTGAAGACGATTCCACTACGATTATTCGCTAGATTCGGCAGGAGCCCAGTTCCCATCAGCTGACCATTCCCTTACTGTGCGACATCCGCTCTATGGTTTTGGAAACTCCTTATATCTAGATTCGTCATGTTTATTGTGAAGCCAATGCAGTGGCTGACTGGATTGCTGTTAGAGTGGCCTCTCATTCGAGTAGCTAGAGTTGGCAGCAGGGCAACTCTTGTCCTTCGTTCCTTTCTCAGCTTTTGTACTCTGATATATCGGGGATGACCCATCCTAGAGTGGTGTAATTACCCGTTTGTACAAAAAAAAAAAAAAAAATGACATTCATTAATATTAAACCCAATCAAGACTCCTTTTCTTTTTGTTTGAGTGTGTGCGTGGAGGGAGGGTTACTGTGATAGTAGACATAGTATTGATTCCTTCCACAAATTCATTAATTTACCTAGATGGCTTTTGTCCCTTCCACAGTGCAATGTGAAAAGTCCGGACATCTCGAAGACATGTAGAAAAATAAAATACTTTTTTTTGTTGGTCCACCGTAATAGGCTGCATATAGGCAATACCTTAGCTAAGAAAGTACGAAGAGTTTGTTCTTGGATGTATATTATATGGGGCCAACTAAAAGTCTGCAGACTACTTGGTCATCAGATATGCCTTCTCACGATTAATTTTGAAAGTCATTACTGGAGGTGTTGACTCGAGCGGTTTACCATCTAAAATTCACATATTATAGCTAGTGTTGAAAAGAAAGATGATGCTAATTATGGCATTTATATGGTATTTATGAAGAGAGAACTCAAAAATTTTTCTTAAAAGAAGCATTTTAAACATCTGAACTTCACAAAATCATAGCTTTCTTTAATTTATAGGAAAACTTTTGCTATGAAAAAAAAAAAAAAACCTTAGATTTTTATTGAAGGATTTGCATCCTGCTCTCTCTCTCTCCCCCCTCATCAAAATCCCTTGTATTTTCTTTACGTTCAGTGAAGTGGTGCAACTGCACAGGGAGCAAAACCTTAATTACGCGGTGCATGCTGGGCTATGCATGCATTGATGCCATGCATATCAATTATTTGTCACAATTATTTCACATTTGTTCTCTCCTTGTTTGCAATTATTTCTCCCACACATGATCGACTAATTTTCGATCAGAGTGGGATGCCCCCATGAAGCAAAGGAGAAGGTTCGGAGAAGAGATCGCCAGAGTTATCGATCATATTTGGACCAGAGGCAAGTGAGTATGCAAACTTTTTTCCCCACAGATGACAAGGGATTGGACCCGAACTGAACTGCTACGTACATCCTGATCTAATCTCAGATCAATTATAGCAGGCTTTTCCAAGGTTAAAATAGTGCGTGACCCGGGAGCTTATGCTGGCAACTTATCAAATGGTACCAATTATCATCAAGCATATATATATATATATATATATATATATATATATATATCCCTGATTACCGTCACATAACATGAGTCAAGATCTCCATGAATACATCATAGAGACATGGATGGATATGATGACTAAATTAAACTTCCAGCTTCGACGTGGTCCAAGAATGGTGCAGACTCGAGCATAATTTCATCACATTGATCAATCATCTATCAAAATTATATACGCCTCTTTTTCTTTTATTTTACATTATTTTCACTATCATGACAAATAATTTCACAACTCATTATAGATTAAGTCGTTTCCTCATGACATGGAAAAGATGACATTTTTAATCAGGCCAATGATAAAAGAGGGGTATGAGGCGTCTTTCTCGCAAAGAGAAAGGGGGTCATGTGCTAATGGACAGGAAACAAGCAGCCATGGCTCAATTCAATTATACTGGCCATCCCAATGTATTAGAAGAACAATGAAGGAAGAGTGTAGGGAAGTAAACTTAGGCATCCGTAACATCTGACAACTTAGAATGCCAGTATGAAATGGTTTCTAAACGGGATCAAGCCGTAACTTCCATAAGTTGTGTGTCCAGTGAGCGAGTATATACTCTCCGGTAGCCGGTACCACTCACTGTTTCACTCCAAACTTAGTCGGCGGCCTTTTGCTGCACCACTCCCCACATCAAAATCTTGCTCGCCCTGTAGCAAGATAAATTATATGTCAATAACAAGCCCTATAATCTACATTTTTTTTTTTTAAATTTTCATTCTGAAAAGGGGAAAGTAATTTCTATCATGAGAAAATGAATACCTGGATCACTATAGCCATGAAAACTTCTTTAACAGTGAAAGAGAAGATGATGGACTTTTCACTGAACATCCTATTATGGTTCAGACAAATACACCAGGCTTCCACTTATATTGCTCCAAGATGGGTGATCTTTGTCAGATAACATAAGCCCTCAAGATTTTGCATTGCATCCCCGCCATTTATGATGCTGTCATTTTATATTTAGCCTTGGTTTTTTTATGCTTGACAGATGACTACCAATCCCTTATGCATAGTTTTGTTTTATTTTGTTACACATTCGTAGATGAGAAATTAAAAATAAAATGATCATAGAAATCAAGGGATGGAACTAATATGCATCCTAAACTTAAACAAAAGTCAAACTAAAATACGTCCTTAGACTCCCATGATATAATTGTTTGGTATCTACCAAACAATAGAGTAAAAATAGCTACCAGGAAGCAGCAGGCCCTCCCAGACAACGGAAGCCAGGAACGGTGGACTAAGGTTGACCCACCCACTTCCATTCTCCATCTATAAAACAGAGTGCGCAGAGGGGAGCCGTGGCGCTGCTTCAACTGACATCCATCACCTGTACCCCCTCCTCTCTCTGAGAACAATGGCTTTATCCTCTCGTTCTCTTTCACCCTTCTCCTTTCCTCAATGCTCTCCCGCTCCGCCGCTTCTCTTCTCGTCTTCACCTCTCCTCCCACTTCCCTTCTACAAACCCTCCCATTCCCTCCTCTGTCTTCGTGGAAGCCTTCCCAACCCAGACTCCAACTTCCACCCCATTTCTCCAAAAAACCACCCCAAGTTCCGGTCTTTCTGGCCCCGTGGCCTTTCCCTGTCCTCAGTCGACCGACCCCGGGAAGAAACTCCAACCTCATTGCTTAACAAAGGAGCAGAAACCAAGAATTCAGGCTCGGATGTGTACTCTGAGAAATCCTCTGCCTATAAAACAGAGCACGTGCACGAAATGTCCCTCGCCGAGCTCTTGAAAAAAAGTGGAGTCTTGCCCGTGTCAGTTTACGGCAATTTGGACGTATCGATCACCGGAATCCGGGATGATTCGAGGGAGATCGCCGCCGGAGACCTCTTTGTTTGCTGTGCCGGGTCGAAGACCGATGGCCATCTGTATCTTTCTGAGGCTTGTGACCGCGGAGCTGCGGCGGTGCTGGCAGACAAAGAGTCGATAAAGGTGAGATCTTGGGCCATTGCAAGGCTGTTGTTGTAGTGGAGGACACCAATTCTTTACTCCCTCTTCTTGCTGCATCCTTCTATGGGCATCCTTCGAAGAGCCTCTCTGTAGTTGGGATCACAGGAACAAATGGCAAGACGACGACTACCAATTTGGTTAAGTCCGTCTTCGAGCAACTGGGTCGAGGACTGGGATGTTGGGAACTCTCGGGTACTACATCCATGGTGACGACAAGTTGGCAGCTCCCAACACAACCCCTGGTGCTGTAACAGTACAGAGATTGGTGGCAGAGATGGTGGACAATGGAACTAACGCACTTGTTATGGAGGCTTCCTCTCATGGGCTGGAGATGGGAAGGTGTGATGAGATAGACTTCGATGTCGCAGTCTTTACAAACTTGACAAGAGACCACCTCGACTTTCATGAGACTGAGGAGGAGTATAGGAGGAGCAAGGGGAAGCTGTTTGCGAGGATGGTCGACCCTGAGAGGCATCGGAAAGTTGTGAACATCGATGATCCAAATTCGACATACTTTATAGCCCAAGGGAATGCTGATGTCCCTGTTGTGACCTTTGGAATGGAGAACAAGGATGCTGATGTGAAGCCTCAGAAGTTGGAACTTTCGCTGTTTGAAACACAGGTTACGATCAGCACGCCGCAGGGGATACTGGAGATTACTTCTGGGATGCTTGGGAGGTACAACGTCTATAACATTCTTGCGGCTGTTGCTGTTGGCATTGCAGTGGGTGCACCATTGGAGGACATAGCGAGGGGCATTGAGGGGGTGAAGGGTGTTCCAGGTCGATGTGAGTTAATTGATGAGGGGCAAGCATTTGCAGTGGTAGTGGATTACGCTCACACCCCGGATGCTTTGTCTAGACTTCTGGATGCCATGAAGAGCTTGGCCCAGGGAGAATTATCACTGGTTTGTTACTACTCATCTTAGCTTTTACTCAGATTTTTCAAATTTATCTTTTGTCTTTCAGCTTTGGTGATGAATGTAGTTTGCGGTAAGCTCAATTGACAACCTTCTTAGATGTATATATTATATACCATTCTACTATCTTCGAACAGATATGTCGTGTTGGTTAAGGGAGAACAAGAGTTAAGGGCACTGGGCAGACATAGAAGAAACTTTTACTCAGCTTATTTTATATGACAGAAAAAAGACATAATAATTAGTATAAGTTTTTCTCCCATGTTTTGAAGAGCTAGAAGATGCATTCAATCCTCAAACTTCACCTTGAAACAGAAGATGACAACTTGAAATATGAGTTGTATATAGTTAATAATTAGTAAACCACGCAATGTTTTTGAAACTCCTAGTCCTCTCTTTCACTCAAAAAAAAAAAAAAAAAACACTCACATGCACACGCTCGGAGTTTTGGAACTCCTAATCTAGCCTAACTATAGTTTTTTTTTTTTTGCCATGCAAAGCATATTAATTTGAAATTCTCCCAACTTTCATCTCTTTTTTTAATACTCTTTTAATTATATCAGCTATTTTTCATGTATTTGAAGCTTAGGCCTAGTTATTGCTACAGATATAAGTCTAAGAGAAAAGTTTTGACTTAATTTGATCTTTGCTAACTGCTTAAAACTCTTCTTAATTTGTTGGAATTTAGCACCTCTTCTTGCTCATCTTTATACCTTTTTGTATGTAAGTTATCCTCTAGGCCTGAGATTATTGGAACCTTTCGCAACTGCACATGTCCATGTGCTGTTAGAGACTGAAGATAAAAAACCAAGAAAGAAAAAAAATGTTGGAAGGAATTTTGCCGGTGAAAGGACTGAATTTTCTTTTAATTTTTGGTAGTAGCATGAATTATTGATATATGTTCAAACTTTCATGGCTAATTTTGGTAATAAAACCAGTGACACTTCACAAAAACCTGTTTACTTGTTAATTTTTGTATTCAGTCTTCGGATGTGGTGGAGAAAGAGACAAGGGAAAGAGACCTTGGATGACAAAAATCGCATGTGACAAAAGCGATGTGGTTATTTTGACATCTGATAATCCAAGGAACGAAGATCCATGTATGTATCCTATGCTGCATAAGAATTTTCTTGAGATTTCTTACTGCCTGTTAGTTCTCTGAAATTAATGAATTTATTTGAAATTTTTGAGTCATATTTTTGATTTGTCTACTGGGTAGGATGAAACTACTAACAGACACTCTCCTTGCATTTAATTAGTGAACATCTTGGATGACATGTTGACTGGCGTTGGATGGACCATGCGAGATTATTTACGATGTGGTGGAAATAAGAGCTATCCAATGCTTCCAAATGGTCACAGGCTTTTCGTTCATGACATCAGAAGAGTAGCTCTGCAAGCTGCCATTGCCATGGGAGAGGAAGGAGATATCATTGTAACTTAATTATTCTGTCCATTTTTCATATAATTTTCTTGTCATATCTTTTACTCTAGCATATCTCTTTCTCGAAGTTCCAATTAATAGAGGGCTAAGTTATTTTCAGCCACCTATGCACAATGGTGGTATTAGGTTGAGCATGGTATGGAAATTGTTTCAGAATCAACTTGGTGAAAGACATCTGAAAACTAGATGGTTAACAGTATGCATTAATTTCAAATATATTTTGGCCTCTTAGATTGCCATTCCATTTACAATCTTGTAGCATGATTTCCAATTCTTACTTCTTCATTGTTTGTCATGCTTTTTTATTTGGAAGATACTGTATGAATTTAAAAGTTTCCATATTTCCAAAGAAATCTTAGAAATTCATTATACATAACCTATGCCACTTCTCACGGTTGCTGCTGCTTCTTGTTCGCTAACCAAAATTTCTTGTTTGCTGTAGGTTGTTGCAGGTAAAGGCCACGAAACATATCAAATTGAAGGCGATAAGAATAAATTTTTTCATGATAGGGAAGAGTGCAGAGAAGCCCTGCATTATGTACATGAGCTGCATCAAGCCGGAATAGACATTAGTGAATTCCCATGGGGATAAGAAGAAGATGATTGGATCATGCTGGATATTTGTGTAATATCTTTTCAATTCTGCCAAGTCACTAGATTCATTGACCTCTTTGTAAACTGGACCAAGATATGGTGTTCTTCATTCTGTTTTAGAAACAGCCATGATGTTAGAAGAGGTTACAAATCATTGTAGGCTTGAATCAGAAAATAATAAAGGATAAAACTCATCTGATTTCGACCATTTCAATGCATATTATCACTAATTTATTAAGATTCTCTCAACTGATGATGTCTCTACTCGCCAATTAGTTGCAAATGACTGTTTTGATTTACCTGTTTAATAGTTTGGCAGATGCTGTCAGGCCCTGCTCTCTTATATCATCACGCCTATCACAGTTTATCCAGGGCCGGAGCATTAACATTTTCTTAAAAAGAGATTGAAGCTCAGCATAAGCTAATAGATCGAAAGTGGAGGTGTGATGCCTCTCCCAATAGTTTCACATCGAAAAATTGGGAATTAGTTGAGTGGTTTATATGTTGTAAAGCAAGAAGGACAAGGTACCAATTGGATATCTTTCGGCCTGTGGTGGCCCAAGTTGGTGTGGACCTTGTCCGTCTTGCTTTCTTGTAACGACCCAGGCCCGGGGCCGTTTTGTTACTTCTAGCTTTTGCCAATTTTGTGGCTGCTACTCATAGCAATGACTCAAATCATCTCACCTACCAAGGAAATGATACAACTAGTCTTAGTCCCACTTAGGGTTATGCATGAATCGAATTAGATCGATTTAGAGATATATTTAGTATCAGACCAATTTGAATTGATTTTTTAAAATTAAAACCAAAATCAAACAGACTAATCTAGTAAAATGAATTGGATCGAACCAAGAAATTCAATTTGATTTTCATTCAATTTATCGGTTTATCAATACTTACTTTAGATGATTATAAGATTAATTTTTATAATAAATTTTATATAATCAAATGATGATCCAATTATTTAGAATAAAAAAGAACATGATTCTCACACAAAATATTTATCCAATGTAGCGCCTCAATTTTTTAAGTGTCATACAAATAAATACATATATAATATTTATATACTGTTCTATTCGGTTTTTATTAATCCTTTAAGAAATGTAAATTAATATCAAACCAATTTTTTAGGTTTAAAAAAAATTAAACCAAAGCTAAATCGAAAAATTAAAAAAGAAAAAAAAAAGTTTAAAACGGAATTTAAGGATCAATATCACGAGTTAGTCAGTTTGCTAACTCATGAATCACCTCACCTCGCCTACGTAGAAAATGATAGAACCAGGCATAGTCTCCTCACTCTGACTAGGCCCTGTCAAGATTACCTTGATTGCCTTCAATTTTAAAGGAGTCTCCTGATCCAATACTTTGGTTTTGTGGGCCGGGCTCTCATCTTTGATCCATTATCTCACCTACGATTATCATAGTACACTGCAAGGCTGATGGCAAAACTTTGCATCCACCGAATCAAAGATATTACTAAATAGTCTCTATCGTATTAAAAGTTCAGAAATGCTTACATGCAGTAGATATTTAGATATGGATTGGTTAGTTATTTTTCTATTTTTTTAATTATTTTTCTTTGATGAACATAAATGTGTTGGATGCTTGTATTTCTATTCTCATCCTCCGAATATATTCAAATCTGAAAACGGATCTAATAGAATATTATTTAATCCACTTTTACCTCTAAATACTCATGAAGAAGTATGAAAAGTTATCTAAATGCATGATTTTTAATCAAAAATGTTGATTATAATTTTTTTGACCTAATTTGGGAACCGTCCTGATTTGCTACAATTGAGATAAGGTCTTCAAGCTTTAATTGGATTCTAAGCAAGCTTTGAAAAAATAAAAATCTTATGATCGAAATTGAGACAGGGCTGATATATATATATTCCTTGCCTCGAAATCTACCTCAAATATATATATTTTTTATTTTTAAAAATATTTTTAAAGTATATCTTTTAATATTTTTTTTAAAAAAAAGAAAAAGAAAAGGAGTGAGAATGGGCCAATGAGATGAATCGAATATGGGATGGGCAAAAATGGTCTTCAACCTGTTCTACTGCTATGCCTAGCTAACCAAAAATAATTTCCTTGAGGCTTTTAGCCATGCTTTTAATTTGGCTACTATAGCATATTCAGTACGTATTAGTTGATTTCTGATCTCTGGTCGTTGGTTTGGTTCTTTTTCTATCTTTGTAGTTCGTTTACACGGTTCAAAATTGACTAGGTCGATGAAGTGCTCTTCTTGATCAACTGTGAAAGCCATAAACCAGTCTTTGTTCTGCAAATGCTAGCTATATCTGTCTACAGTGAGATGACAGCGAGTTGATCCTGTGATGACTTTCATCTCAGAATACTAATTCGTCGATCTGAAGCTTTTAAGTGGCATTTGTTTGGAACGAGTCAATATCAAAGAAGATATGATCCATGAAAGTGAATTCGCAGTCTTTATATATATATATATATAGCAGTCTTTATGCTAGCTAGTTCCCTTGCTTCAAAGTACTGTTGATTATATTATTTTTCTCAAGCTTCATGCATTCAAATTTGTTAATGCACTGTAAGACTTGAGGACAAGCGCGCGAAGAAAGCCTGGCCTCAGCCATACATATCAGTAACTTGAAAGCCACACAAGGAGAAGCTAGACTTGGTCAACCAGGACATGGGCTAGCCTAGCTATTAGCCACCCTAGCTAAGATATGGCTGCTGTCATCAACTTATCAAGTTTGACATTTTATGAGGTTAATTTAGTATGACCAACAGGCAGCAGGGATTGTGGGACGCTCCAAAACTATATATTTGATCACCACTGGTAATGATACAAGAATATTAATTTGTCAGCATGTACGCCTGTTTACATCTTCTAGCTGAGGCTTTTGGGTGAATCTAATTAGCTAGGAAGCTAATTCCTGGCGCCAACCGGAATGCACCACCTTTCACATCTAGTGACCATCCACAGTCCATATGTTGTGATTTTCCTGGAACCATAGATGGGTAGCTAGGTTTCTTTTCATAATCCTACGGCAGTGAAAGTTCTAGGGTTCTCTCATGGATGCATGGAGACAGTACTGAAAATCCAACGTTGGTCATCTTAGGAGGGTTAGAAACAAAGGGAGGCTGGATTCTCTGTGTACATAAGCTTAGTTCTCACCCGTGATGGACAATATAAAGTCTTCTTAATATCTAGAAGTCAGTGGTCCAGGACTGACTCGCTGTACCAGTAGATGCTGAGAGGAGTGGGTCATCAGACCTCAGAGGTCTTCTGAAATTAATTTAACCAGCTTGAAGCCTAACATGAGACCACACCAAACATACCTTGTGATGGCTTTTTCTAATAATAAAAAAAAAAGTTTGAAGCTAAAGCAAGCAACTATGGTGATAGTTTAAGCTAATTACATATAATCACCAACTTGTAGAAGTGTAGACTTGTGCAATAATTCCAAAAGACCATCCGGAAAAACGAGCAACAGCCCTGTAGAGATTAGGGGAAAAAAATAGGTGACAGAAGACGAAGACCCGTTCACTGGAAAAAAACAAGAAAACTAAATTACAGTGTATCACACTCTTGAGGTTGGCTTTGACTAAAAATTCTTAGCCGACATCAAAGAAGAATGTCGTATGTGCCCTCTCTAGATAAGACTGATGACTTTTTTTTTTTTTTTTTTAGACGTTGCAACTACCATTATAATAACATGTTCATCACGTCGATGAGGGAATTCATTCATGGTGAGAGTTGGGCAGCTCTCGTGCCTTTGAGAACGACGTCAAGACTTTTGGACCACGCATACCAGGTCTTGAGAAAGTCATTGGTTTGACCCTTTTCGATGCCCCTTTTTAAGACCGCCACCTTTTTGAAGTTTAAGATTTTGCTGGCATGTTGGATCAGATGAAATGATTACAGTTTGATGACATCTGACTGCAAATTTGCAAAAGTTGTGAAAAGGAAGCGTTTTGCTCTGAATGCCTCTGGATCATCGATTTTACGCATGGAGTAGAATGGCGATCGAATAGCCATCCTACATCTTAAAAGCAATATATATATATATATATATATATATATATATAGTGCCAGCCAAGAGATTATGTTAATATTTCAATGGTCCAACGCTAATCGATCGAACCATTGAAATTTGAATTTAAAAAATATGAACAATAATAATAAATAAATAAAATCATGTAAGGTTCAATTAATTTTATAATTTTACAATTTAAATCTTTTAGATTAAGTTATTAACTATAATAGAATATAATATCTACTTAATATTTAATATTAATCTTCAATTTGTAATAAAAAATAGTACTTGAAATTTTTGATATTATTAATATTTAAATTAGAGACGGAGAGTAATATGAGAAAATCAAATTGGTTAGAGAGAAAAAAAAAGATTGATTCAGATTTAAAAGACAAAAGAAAAAAGCTCATAAAAAATATTATTACTATTTAAATTATAAAATTGATCAAATTTTATCAATCATTAAATTAATAAAAATCAAATGATTCCTTTGATTTTCATCAAATTAATTGTATAATTGGTTGAATTAAAGAAACAAATGGATATAGGCCTGATCCACTAATTGAATCGAATAACCCAACCTAAGAATGACGATGGATAAAATTTTTACAAATATCCAAATTAAATTGAATCAAAAAAAAAAAGATTGAATAGTAAATAATTGGAGTCAAATCAATTGAATTGATAATGTATATAGAGATATTTTTTATGATAAAAGAATTATTTTGATTTTTCGTCAAATTTAAGCAGGATAATGGTTTTTATCTAATCTAGTTTTCATAACTGATTCAGATATGATTCGGTTATCGGTTCTGCTATCGTTCAGATTTCATCATATTTAAAAAATTGATTTTAAAATTGTTTTGAGTTTCAGATTTTAAAATCAGATACTAGTTCGAACAATGTAAAAAAAAAAAAAAAATCCATTTGTTGCCATTCCTAATCCAATTTGAGTTTTATAACTATGAATTAAATATTTAATTAATATAATTTATCTGTGCTGCTGAATTAGGTTCCTTGTCTGCAAGGATTAATAATTATTCGTATTGGTTGCTTTGTCAAGCATTTAATTCATTTCCTTCTTTTGATCATGATTTTGAAATCCATGATCCGATTTTATTATTAAAGTTAATTTTTATATGATTAAATAAAAATTAAAAGATTTATTAAATTGATCACGTTTTGAACCAGTTCAATTTATTTTTTAAATTTTTAATTTTTTATTTAAATTAATATTTACATTTATTGTTTTTATATTATTAAATTAAAAATTAATTATAATATAAATTGATTTGATCAAATCAATTTATTCCATCCAAACGATTGATTCATGATCTAAATATTAAGTTGATTTATTATTTGGTTCGGTTTTCAAAACATTGCTGGTTCGTTTTCATCATGCCCTTCAATGACCGAGCGCTGGTTCGTTTTCATCATGCCCTTCAATGACCGTAGCGCCATAAAAGGAAGGCCAATAGGCCGCCATTGGTCTTCAAGGCAACTCTCGCCGGACCAAAGCGAAAAAGAGACCAAAGGAAAAAAAATAAAATCTGGAATCATTAACTCCTCTCCCCAACTCTTTGTTGTAGATCCCTTGTTAATTATTTTTCTAAACAATGGCCATTCCATAGGATGCTTGAAAGTCCAATGTTTAAACACGGACCGATTGGTTCAACCGGTCCAATCGAGAACCGGTTGGATCCGATTTTATTATTAAAGTTAACTTTTATATGATTCGATAAAAATTAAAAAAATTCATTGAACCGATCGAATTTCAATCGATCCAACCTTATTTTTATTTTTTTTTTTTTTTTATTTAATTATATATTATATTTTATTTATATTATTAAATTTAAATTAAAATTAAAATATTATTTGATTCGATCAAATTAATTCATTCGATGAAAATAATAAATTTATAATTTAAATATTAAATCGATTCGCTGTCCAATTCAACGTACAAAACATTGCTTGAAACCAGCTTGACGTGGGACAAAAAATGAGAAGACTAACCACAGCCAATCCAGGACAAATATATCACACTTCGACTCGTCTTTTTACTTGTTTAACTTTGACCGTGTGACTGGCTCAGGCGTCAGCGGGAAAGGGTTGCTCTTGTGTGGCCAGTGGCCACCTTAGAATATTTTAGATAACAAAAAGTATTAAAGAAATATGAAAGATTCGATAAAGAGGGCGGTGGACCGTGCAGTGGTCGACTTTTCAAATTGATAAACAACGAAATGCTTACGTCAAACAAAGCCTTTTTATTTTATATATATAAGTATAAACTTCTTAATTTTTCCATATTGCTACACATATATCTATAAGTTTTAATATATAAAATATTATTTATAGATCAATTTCATAAATAAATTTATTATTTTTATAAAATATTATAAAATTATAACTATTATTTTTTTACACTATTTTATTTTTTAGCTTTTTAAAATAAGATGTGTACTAAAATATAGTGTGCCTATAATAAATTTAAATGGATTGTTATGAGTCATAATTTGTTTGAGCCATGCATGTGACATAAATTGAAATGGTTCGATCTAATTTAGAGGGATATGGAGTTAAGAAAAAAATAGTTTAAAAGATAAAAATATTTTCTTTTAAATAAATAATTTAAAATTATATATATATATATAAATGCTCCAACATGAGGGCCAAGAGCTTTCAATGGAATGGTTGGAGGAAAAGGTTAGACACATCGCCGAAAAGGAAAACAAAGAATTACCTTCACAAAATAGAGGATGCAGAAAAAAAAAAAAAAAAACAAAAAAAAGCTACATTAAAAATTAGGATCGGACAGATGGCAAGAAGGGGAAGAGCAAGATTTCCTTCTCAAAGTTTAGTATATTAATATTTATCATTTTATTATTCTCTTGATAGCAAAAGGGCCTGCTTTGAATTCAAACCATCATTTGATGCTACGTGGAAAAGACGGGATATTTAATACAAATTTTCCACCACTCGTCTGCAGAGCCTTCTTCAGCTACGTTGAAAGCGTTATCCCCGGATAAAACCTAGCTAAGTGGGCCTTGCAATAGTTGTTTTTTCTTGCATCCATTTGAACGCTGTGACA
This sequence comes from Calamus simplicifolius, assembly GCA_900491605.1. NCBI lineage: Eukaryota > Viridiplantae > Streptophyta > Magnoliopsida > Arecales > Arecaceae > Calamus > Calamus simplicifolius. The sequence goes on from UESW01004023.1 coordinate 1,084,798, forward strand.
AAACAAAAAAACAAAACACAAAATCAAAATTTTTATACCTGAAATTAAATTAAATATTTTTGTAAAATTATAAAGCAATACATTTCCAGGTTGAATACTAAGAAAGAAAGCACACACAACAAAATATATAACATATTTTAGCCTTGCTATTTAACAATGCTTTTAATTAATGCAACCATCATTTTATTAGATTATTCCCAATGATGCAAATTTTTTTAGATTTTTTGTTTTTTTTTTTAAAAAAAAATTCACACTATGTTAGCTGTGCTTCTATCTCCTAACCTGCTATTATAAATTGAAAGCAACTTTAAGAAACTTGATGGACCAAGACACGCACATCACAGATCAAATAAGACATGGTGGAACTTTCGTGGAACTTGATGGTCTCACTGCCGTACAGTTGTTGATAGTGGAATCTCTCTTTCTTCCCCAGCTATGTAGGGTTCAGCTGGTGGTCCTCTTCAACTTGATGAGGACATTTGAAAGGGAATACTCAAAAATTCTTAAAATTTGATCAATTGATATTATTTGTCAAAATAAAGAAGGAGATGATTCACTATTCTTTGTAACATCAAAATTCTTTGAGAATGATGGTCTAACAATCCATATATGATGTGGATTTTGATGAAAATCCATGATGAATTCCTCCATCATGCCTATTTATTCCAAAATAACTCTCTAACCTACTTAGAAATTCAATCCAAATCCCAATGTAAAACCATCTCTTTCATTCTCTTTATTACTCACATTTTGTAAATAAAATTTATCATTCTCATTTTTTTTTTTCGTGCTTAAAATTTCTCTTTCTTTTATATCACTGTTTTTTGTCTTAATTTGAACCTATTAAAATTTTATGATGATATAGTAATTGCTTCTTAAATATTATTTTTTAAATTAGATCAAAATTATAGCTATGTGCTTTGAATATCATGAATAAATTTAAAATTTTATTCAGAAATTTAAAGAATTTAAGTTGTTCAACTAAACATGAGTTTTTGTATTAAAAAAAAAAAAGAGGGAGGGAGAACTTCTTAAGAATTGGACTGCACTCTAAAGATTTGGATTATATACCGAACAAGAGATCCTTCTAATTTCATGATTTTTATTTTTAAAGTTTCTGATTTTTTAAATTTGATAAATTTCTTTGATATCAGAAAGTTCTGGTTCCAGCCATAGCCAGATAGCCTTCTTGACTTGACTTGAAGGCAGATCAAGCTAGATTTGCAGCCAGCCATAGCCAGATAGCCTTCTTGACTTGACTTGAAGGCAGATCAAGCTAGATTTGTAGCCATTGTAGTTGAAAATGATTGGATATTGTTGAGGGGTAAAATTGTCATTGCATTGATAGTCGTGCGAGGGGCTAAGATCAGCCTCATCCCCTACCCGTTACGCTATGCCTACGAAGAACGAGCCAACTAATATGGTCCAGCGGGCCGAGCAACTAATATGGTCCAGCTTCCCCCGAGCTTCCCATAGCTCGGCTTTCCCGAGCTTCCATAGTCCGGCTTCTCCGAGCTTCCCATAACTCGGCCTTCCCGAGCTTCCATAGCTCGGCGTCCCCCGAGCTTCCCATAGATCGGCTCCGCCGAGCTTCCCATAGCTCGGCTTCCCCCGAGCTCCCATAGTTTGGCCCCCCCGAGCTTCCATAGCTCGGCTTCCCCCGAGCTTCCCATAGCTCGGCTTCCTTGAGCGATCCATGACTCGATACTCACCTCCGTGGAACCCGACGCGGGAGAGCCTAGGCCTATCGTAACAGAATCTCAAACAAAGAATCAATTGAGGAGTGGTCTAGGATCTAAAATAACAGCCTAGGACCTACGCACTCATCAGATCTCAGGCCATCAGGGGGCCCTCCTAGCCATCGATCTTTTAACCGACAAGATACGGATCCCACCGGCTTCATAATAGCTTGATTCGAATCCTAACAAATTTCGAACCTTCCAGAATACGCTCAAGATCCAGGTGATTGCCTATAAATACAACGTTCTTAGATTCTCTCAGGTATGCACTGACAGCCTTCGGCTCACTCTCACACACTCTCTCTCCTTTACTGCTCGTCGGTGCTTCCATGGAGCTCCCGATTGGTCATCCCTGGAGGGACTTCACAGAGAGATCCTTCTTTCCATTTTTTGTTGATAGCTGATCCTCGTTGATTTGAGCGTCGGAGGGCCTTCCATAGAGGATCACTCCCAATGCCTCTCGCGCGAGATTTTTGTGTAGGTCCGTTCAGAAGGAAGTCCTGATCAGAAGATCGATCACGTTCGAGTCGAAGAATAAATTCTGACGGTAACAGATATTTAAAGTATTTAATAAAGTTAATTATATATAGCAAGAGCAACAACGTATGAAAGACTTGTTGACCCATGCCAGGATTAATAAATCAGACGTCACCCGTCTCCCTGCCAAACTCTGGCCATTGTCCCTCATCTTCTCTCTTTTGGACAACCCAAGGGTTTAAAGAATATTATAGTTCATGTTATCAATGAAGTTATCAAGACATTGAAAACAGCACGTAACTGATCGACACACCTTTCAACCACAGACAGACGCAGAGAGATTTTAATTTATTTTTAAACCTCCCTGTTCCTTGTTGTTGCTAATCAACTTGACATCGGCCCTGTGTGGAGAGACTCTGACCTACCACTCAGCAGACTGGCTATCAGCGTTGGCTGCTTTCCATTAGCATCAGCCACAATATAAAGGCTGAAAAGAGGTTGCAGACGGTAAGGAACAATAAAGAAAAATCGGCCGTTACTTGCGACTGGTCATAGTTTTTGTTGATATTTCGGTATCTATTACGGAGCTTCAGGTTGCCTAAAAGAATATCACTCATACTTTACGATAGTTGAGATATCACATTGATATTAAGAAAGACTCTTACGATTATCAGGTGAATAAAGCAAGATGAGATTTCTTCTTCTATTTTCAATTCTCTGATTAGAGATATTAGAGTCTCCTTTCATACTACTACTGCCTTAGTAATTCAACACATCTATAGAAAGCCAATACTGCGGCCGATTAGGTTGCATCTTTTGTTGCTAGCCATCCCGGTCAGTGGGATTGGCATGTTGGTGTTCCTTGTCTTGTTATTTTGCATCAAATTTTATACTTCGATATTTCGGATTTGACTCGCGCCAGAGTGGTGTGATCGCCCGTCTGTAAAAAAAAAAAAAAATCGAGCAAGGATGATAATGTATAATGAATCTATTGACTATGCTCTCTAATTGTCTTCATGCCATTCAGTGTTCCAGAGTTTTTTTTTTTTTTGTTACAAAACGGCGATCATACAATTCTTGAATGACTCAGCCCAGATACATCAGAAAATAAGATCTGCTGTAGAAGAATAGGACAGGGGTCGTCTGGCTTCCAAATCCATGAACCCGCATGCTGAGCAGCAAAGGAAGCCACCCAGTCCGCCGCTGAGTTGGCCTCACGATAATGTGACAGAGCTGGACAGAATCAACCTCCCGCAACATAGACCAACAGTTCCTCAGAATCAGATTTGAGGAATCATCTAAGTAGCTTTCCTTCAATAACCAAGAAATGACAGTCATATAATCCCCCTCAATCATAATTCTGTGAGCATGAAGATCCTAACAGCAAACGAAAGACCCGCCCAAACAGCACAGAGCTCCGACATAGGAACTGTTGAGTCCAGGGAGCCAAAGCCACCCGCCGCCAAAAGATCACCCATCGGTCCCGAATGATAAAAGCAGATGCAGCAGCTCTATCCCGGACACTCCCATCAAAGTTAATTTTGACATACCCTGGAGGGAGGGCTCCCAAGAGACGAAAATCATACACCGATTCGCTGTCGGGACAGCAGGGGAGCCCTAGAGGCCAGAGAGTCAAAATTAACATCATGAAAGCCACGGGCACAGTCTGAAGCCAATAATCTAATCTGTCTCACAATCCTATGAAAAGAAAACATGTCGTCGAAGAATATGATCTGATTCCTCGACAACCATATATAATAAGCAGTGACAGACTAAAGACCATGCTTGCTCAAAGGACCGCATCGAATGTCCTGAAAGAAAGATGATCATGAGAAAGTCATAGCCTCCAGGTCCCTAAGATAGCCCATAAGAATCCAAATCCTTCTCACTATGGAACAGCGAAATATAGCATGGTCCACAGATTTCTTCACTGCCTACACAAAGGACCGCACCGGATGTCCTAAAAGAAAGATGATCGCAAGAAAGTCATAGCCTTCAGGTCCCTAGGATAGCCCATAAGAATCCAAATCCTTCTCGCTCTGGAACAGCGAATTATAGAATGGTTAATGGGTCCACTTTTTTTAACCCTCCCACTGTCTTCTTCTTTGTCTTACTCTTCCCTTGAGGAAGGAGAGAGAAGGACAAACCATGTGGCACTGCTTCTCCCTGTAGCCATCTTCATAGCAGACAATTCCATCCATGAAGATGGCTGTCATTGTAAGCGGTGAGGAGGGACATGACCAAAAGAATCTTGCAATGGTTTTTTTTTTTTTTTTTTTCTTTGGCAAAACCTTGTCAAGATGTTCTTTGGTATGGCTTGGCAATCGCATCAACATGTGACATTTAGGACGTCTAGGATCCAAAGAATTTTTTTAATGTTAGCATCCCATGGTGCTCATGTTAAGTTTTCACCATCCAAAAAAAAAAATCAAGGTACATCGATCTGCAAGGTGCAATGATGCTATCTCAATGTGTTAATGCTTTTTCTGCTACGCTTTCAGCAATAGATAATATATAATCAAATAAAATTTAAAATTATAAAAAAATAATATAAAAATCTAAAGATATTAAATGAAAATGTTGAATTTGGGATAGTGATGCCTCGAAGGTCTAGCAGAGGGAAGAGTGATTATAGAATAATTGATCGAGGAAAAGATTCTTCATCTTTTATTGATTAATCGGTTGAGTTCCTCTGGCCGATAATCTAACCCAAAGTAGTTGATTTTATAGTAAATAAAATAAAAATTAACCACAAACTCTACCCAATTGAGCCTCTTTCTGAGAGGCCTCAAGCTCGGTTGCTGAAAAAAATATTAATTTTTTTTATTTTTATCAAATCTAAATCCATATGTTAATGAGATTGAAGACCTTAATTCTAAACAATAAATTAAAATAACTCGCTGGTTTGTATTTGTTTGTGTTAGGTGGCTTGCTGGCTTAAATAACATGAAAAACGTTTTTCATTTTTTATTTTCATCTTTCATTAATTAATCGATTGAGTTCTTCTTACCGATGATCTAATTGAAGGTAGGTGATTTTATAGTAAATGAAACGAAAATTAACGACAAACTCTCCCCAGATGAGCCTCTTTCTAAGAGGCCTAAAGCTCGATTGCTGAAAAAAATATTAAAAAAAAAATTTATCAAACCTGAATCCATGTGTTGATGATGAGATCGAAGACCTCAATTCCAAATTAAAATAACTCGCTGGTTTGTATTTGTTTGTGTTAGGTCATGACTTGCTAGCTTAAATAATATGTCCTAACATCGGGCTTAAAGTAAGATGGATAGGTCATTAGCAACTCTATATATTTTTTTTTTTTCAATTATTATTATAGGTAGCTATCTAATTAAGCAAGGTGGATGGGTCATTTGCAACTCTAATTTTTTTTTAATTATTATTATAGGCAGCTATCAGAGTCAAGTGGATGGGTCATTTGCACCTCTATATTTTTCTTTCTTCTTCTTTTAATTATTATTATAGGCGGCTTTCAATTTAACTTGAATACTTAAACACGTTGCAGGAGAATTAGTCGTTTAGCTTGCCAAGACATAAGAATTTGGACCGTAGTGTATGTTCCATTCATTTCCTATACTAAAAGAATTTGAAATTGGCAACAGTCCAAGGAGGACACTTGTCCCAACTTTGGATATGGAATCAAACTAGGTCTCTATCGTTTTAAAATAAAGCACTTCAAAGTTACTTAATGCCTTTTTTTTTAATTAAAAAAAAAAATTCGGAGGCCAAGGTGTCAATGGCCATCTTCATATTCCCATAAGCGTTCATGGAAGCAAGAAAGCATCGATTGGTCCAAATCTCCACCAGCTTATTTGAAGAAAGAATCTGAGATCTAATCTAATTCAATGTTTTGAAAATTGGATTGGACAATGAATCAACTTGATATTTGGTTCGTGAGTCGTTCAGTTCAATCGAACAAACTAGTTTGATCGAACTGAATGTTATCATAATTATTTTTTTAATTTAATAATATAAAAATAATAAAATATAAATATTAAGTAAAAATAAAAAAAATTAATACTAATTTATTTATCAAACGCAAACTATGAGATTCAAACCCATGATCACTTGAATACAAGTCTTTTTTCCTTAATCACTCATATATTTTTAATTTTTTTATTTTCAAAACTAAAAGTCTAAAAAATCGAAATTGAACATATTCTTAAGAATTCATCGATTCAATAAAAAAATTTATTTTTTATCGGATTATATAAAAATTAATTTTAACAATAAAATTGGATCAGACTGATGACGATTCTCAGTTGAACCGGTTTGATTAGGTCATTTGGTCTCATTTTCAAAACACTGGTCTAATCTCCTCATGGTCTGTTTGTTTGGATGGGAGGAAATGAAGGGAAGAGAAAAGGAAAGAAGGAGAAAATCATAAGTTATTTTGTTTGGAAGAAGAATGAAAGAAAGAGGCTAAAATATATTTTTTTAATTTTTAATTTTTAATTTTTTCACTTTGTTTCTTTTTTTTTTATCTAAATAAGACAATTAATATTATTTTTTTTTTTTTATTCTCTCCTTTCTTTAAAAATCCAAACAATGCCTTGGGCTTGGGGGCTGGGAGGTTTATTAGGAAGGGCGGAGGGGCACCTTCCTTTTCCGCATAGCGCGTTGACTGGTAAGACGAAAGACCTGGATGAAGAAGTCGCATGCAAATCGTTTCTACAGCTGGCGATCGATCTAGAATTTGAACGCAAACCAGTGGGAGAGATTCTGTGGGCCCTTCCTTCGCTTAAATTCAAATTCAGTCGGGCTCGTACGACAGCAGTGGCCAATGGGGGACTGGGGGAGGAGTCCTCTCCTCGCTCTCGCGTCGCGTTTGCTGACAATGTGGCTTCGCAGTCAGACGAAGGGGGGTTCGGTTCAGTTCGCCTGGTAGAAGTTTCCGTCCGTATTTACTATTTAGGCAAGGATATTTTTTACATATTTCTTCTTATTTTTAAATATTATAAATAAAAAAATTTAAAAATATTTAATCAGAAAAATAATTTATGATTAATTATGAATTATCTTTTAAATTTATTTTTTAAAAAAATTAAGAAACAACTAAAATTATTCTTTGATAACAAATTTATAATTTTAAAAAAAAATATTTTTTTAATAAATACTATCCTATATATTTATTCAAAAAAAATAATTTTTAAGCTATCAAACACTATCTTTGCCTGCCAACGCAAACGGACTCCATGTGGATGATGAATACGATCGTATTAATTAAACGCCTCGCTGGTGCAGTTATTGAAAGCCGGTTGCCGACCTACGGCGACAGCCGTTGTGGACCACCACCTTCCGATCCTAGCCATTGGTCTCAACAACCACACCAAGCAAAGGGATGCTAATTTTTTTATTTTTTTATTTCCCATCCATAAAGATTCATCCCAAATGAAATAAGTAAAAATATTTTTTTTCTTCTAAAATTGTATCTCCATAACAAGGAATGAAAGAACGATGAAAAGGATCCTCTTAATTCTATAAAATTTTAAATTCTTATGCGATAAGATTATTATATATTATATTACTTAAATATTATATATTTTAATGTTTTAAATATAATATATGTGCTTATTTTTTTATATTTATTAAGACTTATAGTTTGATGCATTTATTTCTTATAAAATAACTTATTATAATAAACTTATCTCAACATGCACTTTAAGTTGATAGTTTAATATTTTTTATAAATTTATAATTATGGTAAAATAGCTTATAAACTGGCTTAAATAATAAATTTATGTTAATTTGTAATTATGATAAATTTATTTATATTTATTTTATTTGTTATATGAAATTTAATGTTTTATTTCTTAAAAAATAATAAGTAAGAATTAAGTTTTAAAAATAAATATTTTAATGTAAAAAAAAAGGGTTGCTGGGCATGAAGTCGCTGATGCGATGAAGATGTTTGTAGAATGAAAATAAAGATTTTATTAAAAATAAGGTGGATAGGGATGGGATTCCTAGGGAGACAGAAATAGAAAGGTTTCTGTGGATGAGGACGGAGTCGGAAGACTAAAACAGTAGTGAAAATAAAAATGGAATGACTTCTAAACTAATTTATTGGCAACAATTGCTAGCCATGAATATTCGTGTTGTGGAATTTTGTTTTAAACAATATGGTTTACAAAATGATTATAAATATATAATAATTAAAAGTTTGGACAATGGTACATACATGTGAGTGAGGTGATGGTGTTGGCGTTTGGGTTTCCTTATTAATCAACCAACCACCGTAGATTTTGATGATGATCGTAATACCAGATTTTTTCATCAGGTTACCTTGAAGCGGCGTGCTGCCAATAGGATTCGGAGATTAGTTGATGATGAGGGGAATACTCAGGAGGATACCCAATCTATTAGGGAGATGATTCTTCACTTTTTCCAGTCTAGATGGGCTGATTCTTCTGGTGCGGGAGGGCCAGTTACTCCGGTTTCTGATTCTGTGAAAGTCTCTTCTGTAGATAACAGTATGTTGGCCAGATCAATTTCTGCGGACGAGATTAGGGCGGCCCTTTGGGACCTTGGCCCGGATAAGGCCCCTGGGCCTGATGGGTTTCCGCCTTTCTTTTATCGTCATTATTGGGACATTGTGGGTCAGGAGGTGGTTTTGGCAATTCAGTCTGTTTTCCTGGCTAAACAAATTCCAGCGGAATGGAATCAGACCTTTATTTCTCTGGTGCCTAAGCGTCCTGATGCCTCCCTTCCTCAGCATTTTCGGCCCATTAGTCTTTGCACTACGCTCTATAAGGTCTGTGCTCGGCTTTTGGCTCGTCGGCTTTCTCTGGTGATCCCTCGCCTAATTTCTGCTGAACAAGGGGCGTTTATTAGAGGGCGTTCTATTTCAGATAATATTCTCATTGCCCAGGAATTTATGTTTGATTGCAGAGAGCTTCGGCCAGGAGAAGTCTTATGGCTGTTAAACTTGATATGGAGAGAGCCTATGACAGACTGAATTGGGCCTTTTTGCGTCGCTCTCTTACGAGTTTGGAGTTGATGACTTGTTCATTGAGTGGATTATGGCTTGCATTCAGACGCCGTCCTTTCTATAATTATTAATGGTAGTCCGACCAGATTCTTTCACTCTACTGTGGGGATCCGACAGGGTTGCCCTTTGTCCCCTTTGTTGTTTATTCTAGCTGTGGATGATCTGTCTCGGGCTTTCCATCAGGCGCAGAGAGATCGGAGTATTGTCCCTTATTTGGCTGGTGCGGAGGGCCCCTTGGTGTCCCATCTCCTGTTTGCGGATGACTGCATTCTCCTGGGCCAGGCTTCTATTGTTAATGCGTCGTCTTTCTATTCTATTATCCAGAGATATTGTCAGGCTTCAGGCCAGAAGGTTAATTTTCTAAAGTCCACTTTATGTTTCAGCCCGAAGACTCCTAGAGCTATCAGGGAAGCCATTATTTCTTTATCGGAATTTCTACTCAGGCAGACAGATTGATGTATTTGGGGATTCCTATCACAGGAAGACGTCCCCGTTGTTCTGATTACTTCGAGCTTGAGAGGAGGATTCATCAGCGTATGGAGGGGTGGCAGGTTACTGGCCTTTCGATGATGGCCAGGATTATTATTATACGCTCGGTTCTCTCCTCCCTTCCCATGTATCTTCTGTCTAATTCTATTATTCCTATTACTTGTCTTAAGAGGATTGAGAGAAGTTTCCGTGATTTTCTGTGGGCTTCTACGCAAGAAGGTCATGGTATGCATCTTTTATCCTGGGACTGTTTGCATGCCTATCCAAGACGGCGGTCTTGGGATCCAGTCTCTGATTGTTAGAAGGGATGCCCTCCTTGCCAGACATGCTTCTAGATTCCTTCTGGAGCCGCATTGTCTTTGGAGTACTATTATGCGTGCTAGGTATGGTGGCTGGGTGCCGGATTCTTATATCAGGCCTCCACGTGGTTGCTCCTCTTTTGGAAGGAAGTTTGCAGATTTGGTCAGGCTATCAGGGGTAATGTTACGTGTATGATGGGAGATGGATCATCTATAGATGTTATTCAGGATATTTGGTTTTCGATATTCCTCTCTCACGATGGCCCTCTTTTATAAGTATTGACATCCCTTATAACCTTCGGGTTAAGGATTTGATTTCTTCTGATCCCCCTGCCTGGCATATCCCTTCTGTGACCCGTTTCTTTGGGTTGGAGCTTTCTAGACGTATTCTCTCGATGCCCATTATCCCAGGTTGCTCATCTGACTCCAGACTTTGGCAGAAATCTTGTCTCTCTAGGGCTCCAATCAAGGATTTGATGATGATTTTCAGGCCGGGGTCCCAGCGTTCGATGGATGCTGATTGGATTTGGAAGCTTCCCACCCTCCCCAGAGTGCAGCTATTTATGTGGAAGCTTCTGTGGGATTGCCTTCCCACTTGTCTTCTTCTTTCTAGAAGAGGTCTGGAGATTCATCCGTGTTGTCCGTTATGTAGGGAGGAGGACGAATCCTCAGATCATGCTATCTTTACCTGCCCCAGGGCGAGTTGGATATGGCAGAGGGTAGGTTATTCTGTTAGGAGGGACGATCAGGGTTCTCCTCGCTCTTCTTTCTTCCTGGATATTCGTAGAGCTTCTCCGCAGAGGTGCAGCTGTTGGATTGCCACGGCTTATCATATATGGTTATCGAGAAACCAGATTCTTTTTACGGACGACCCTATGTCTTCCTTCAGAATTATGAGAAAAATCAGATCTTTGGTCATGGACTGTGCCCGGGTTGGTTCTGATGTCTCTGGCCTCTGGGGATCCCCTGCTGCTTCGGCAGCGAACCGTCATTCGGTGTTCATCTCCTGGGATCCCCCTCCTCCAGGGTTCGTCAAAATCAATTTTGATGGTAGTGTCGTGGCAGAGCGGCTGGTTCTGGTTCCTTGTCCGTGACCCTCAGGGTGAGCTTCTGGGAGCGGGAGGTTTTGGATCTATTGACTCCTCCGTCCTGATGTCTGAGCTTTATGCGGCCTGGGCGGGCATTTCTTATGCTGTCAGGACTCTTCAGGCCCATAGGATTGTCATTGAGGGTGATTCCCTGGCGGTTATTTCCTGGTTGCAGAAGGAGAACTGCCATTCTGATCCTACTAACCCGATTCTGACGGACATTCGTTCCATCCTTTCCAAGGTCGACTGTACCCGGATTCGCCATATTTATCGTGAAGCTAATTCGGCGGCGGACTGGGTAGCGTCCTTTGTGGCCCAGCATGATGGATCGTGGTTTTGGAAGCCGAGCGATCCCTGTCCATCTATTTTACAGCAAATTTTATATTCGGACCTTTCTGGGCTGACTCGCACTAGGTCAGTGTGATCGTCCATTTTTGTACCAAAAAAAAAAAAAAAACCACCGTATGAAAGTGGATGATGATTTTTTTTTTCTTTTTCTAAATTTAAACAATAAAAAGATTATCTAGCATCAAAAATTAGATTTTTAAATAAAAATATGGAACGTGGAAAAGGAAAACGATGGAATAAAGCGATGCGATATATAATTTTTTTCATCAACGAAAACGGCGGCAAGACGTGGCTCTTATCTGGTAAATTAAACAACTAAGAGGTAAAGCAAGTCAAACTCTGGACATCCATCTATCTCACGCAACGCTCGTGCTTTCCATGGATATTAGTCTTCTAAGAATAAGGTAAGGTGAGATCATAGCAGTGTACCATCATCATTCATCCATCAATAAACTGCTTTAAAATTTTTAATACAAAATTACGTAAGTAATAGTTTGTTAAATTTTTTTTTTTCTCATTCTAATAAATTTAATAGCTTGAAATTTGTGGTGTGGACCAACATTCTTGCTGCTTCGTCTTAACGTTAATAGGGCATCACTTTTATTACATCGCTGCCACCGTCCGTTAAAAACTAACCCCTTCCTGCTCGGCAATCGGCGTAGCCCGTGCCGTGCACGGTGCACCCATCAAACGTCGTCCGTTAACGAGCGCCGACGGAGGGAACGAGTCGAGGAGTAAAGTAACGGATCCACGTGAAAAATATTCACGTATTGTCGCTTGTGCTGACGTGGTCCCGTCACCTCTCCGTTCGGGAGGCGGCTGGAACCATCCTAGAAGTAAAAGCGGCCAACGGCCACCGATCCCAGCGAAATATAAGAAAGGAGGGAGGGGAGAAGCATAGATACAAGGAGAAGAAGGGGAAGTTTAGTGCGTTCCTTTGCTTGAAGCACGACAAGATCTTCCTTTCTGCCCCCCAAAAGCGTGAAGAGAACGAGAGAGATCATTAAAGGAAGAACGTGAGCGAGGGAGAAGAGGGAATTAAGCTCTCAGTTCTTGAGTCTGAAGTGGTGGTAGAAGGGGAAGAGCTCTTCTTTCTTTCTTGGCGCTTCTTCTTCTTGGTCTTTGGAGTCGATTTCTCGAAGGAATCGATCGATGGCGTTGGTGGGCTCGTCGGTGTCGGCATTTCTCCAGCAGCAGCAGCAGCAGGAGACGCAGATGGAGAGGCGGGGCTACGGAAGGACTGCGAGCGAGCGGTCGTCAGGGAGCATGAGGAGTGTGTTGACGGAGATCGAGGAGGAGCCGGCGGTGGCGGAGGAGGTGGAGGAGGAGAAGGTGTACTTCGCGGTGGTGAAGGAGGTAAAGGAGGGGAAGGCGAATCTTCTTTGGCTGCTGGAGAACATCTCCAGGGAGAAGAAGATCGTTATTGTTCATGTCCATCGCCCTGCGCAAAAGATTCCCATGAGTGAGTTTTTCTTTTATCTTCTAACAACTCCAGACATCAGGAAAGCTTACTTTCTTCTCTTTTCTTCTTCCTCAAAGTTTTGGTTTTTATTCTCTTTTTGATTTGATGGGAACTGAGAGGCATGATCTGTTACTCGATTCAGTTGAAGTTAATTGCTAATTGCTGATAGATAAAGGATTCTTTTTCTTACGGATTTTCTCCCCTGAAATTGGTTTAAGCTTGTGTTTCTCTGCTAAATCTCTGTGGGTTAGGCAGGGAGGGGGGAAATCCTTTTTTTTTTTTTTTCCTTGTTAAATTTCTTGAAAAATTATGGTGCTAATTAATGGAGGACTAGACATTTTAACGAAGGTAAGGAGATTAAGGGTGACTTAGAAAATTTTGGAAAATTATTTAGAAATTTCTTAGTGGGTCTACGCAAGCATTCATCAATATATATATTGTTGTTAAAGATGTTTGTTTCCTTGGGTCATAATGGGTTTTTTTCAAGTAGAAAAAGAAACAACTCGTGAATTTGAGAGTGGGGAAAGAATTTTTTATGATGTGAAATACACGTGCATCTTTTTACATTGATTTTTCCATTCTTACCAACTTAACTTAACAAATTTGTTTTTGTGGTATTTTACATTATCGTTATTTTTTTAAAAAAAAAAAATCACTACAATCTCGATTTCAGTGGGAGCTTGGTTTCCGGCGAACCAACTAAAAGGGCGCGAGGTTGAAGCATATTGGCAGCTTGAGAGGGAGAAAATGAACAAAAGTCTAGATGAATACCTGGACATATGTGCACGTTCCAAGGTGAGTTTGCCGCTTCCCACAATTCCCTCTCTCTCATCTTGATTATTGTCGCATGGTCAGGAGTTATTAACTTCTGAATAACTCTCACACACAGAGTGGATAGAGGTAAAGGCAGTGGTGTTTCTCGACATGCCTTAAAATAATTTTGTCCTACAGGTGCAAGCTGAGAAACTAGTGATCGAGAGAGATGACGTTAGCAAAGGGCTTGTGGAGCTCATAGCACAGCATGGGATCGCCAAACTGGTCATGGGAGCAGCAGCAGACAAACATTACTCAAAGTATGCATTGCATGCTCTCATGAGTTATTCCAACGTGAAATCAGATTGTTCAGTGCTTATATATTTTAATTGTCTTACCTACCATGTTAATTTAAAGCATAACAGTATGCGTTGCATTTTAAGGTAAAACTTGCGGGAAGACAGGAGCCAAAAAATTATCTGTGCTTTTCATAAATTTGTAGTCCACCTACATCTCTTATTTGCAGAATTTCTTAGATTAAATTGTTTATTTTATAATTTTGAGGAAGCTAAATATTTAATGTTTTTCATGTCTTGTACTAAGCAATTTGTTCAAACTGATATTGTACGTTGCAATGAATAAATTTAATCTTCATATCAGTTCATAAATGGTATTTTATATGTATTAGTTTTGATAGGTTGTCCATGAACCCCCCGGATGATTACCATAGGAAAAATAGGCATCAAAAAATGTTATTCTTTATTTTAATGTGAAGTCACTCAAATTATTTAACTTCCAAAATTAACTTGAGGTCTTTTGTATCACAGGAAAATGAAGGAACTGAGGTCCAAGACAGCGCTCAGTGTGCAGCATCAGGCTGATCCATCATGCAAAATCTGGTTTATTTGCAGAGGGAAGTTGATCTGCATGAGGTATGCTCCAAGCATTGGAGAAGCATTTTTTATCTCCCTTTCTTTTATGGGTAGCTTTATTTTGTGTATCAAGGTGGGTGAGTTCTGCTATATTTATTTTAACAAAGTCAAATCTTATCAGGTTTTACATTCTACTCTCGAAAGCAAAAGTTCTACCTCTATCATTATAAATGGTTCTGAATTGCATTTGATTTATATAGAGCTACTGAAGTCGTTATCATTGATTTTGTTTGTCATTCTACTTTGATAATCTAAGATCTTTGATAAGCTTTTAGATGCTTAATTATCTTTCATCCCTGTTCACTTTGTGATCATATTTTGAACAGGGGTTCTGGTCTAGATGGATCTGGAATGGTGCAGTCACCCAGCTCCAGTCCCATGTCCAGCCATCCGAGCAACTGAGATCAAAATCGTTACCTCAAGGGAAGGCTGGGTTATGGAACTTGCTTGCTGACAACAGGCATGAAGTTCTCAGGCATAGATCAAGTTCTGTCAATTTCAATTCACATGGAGAGGCAGCGCACGCAGCTTTACCTCGTGAGGACCTCACTAAAATATCAAGTTCAGATAGCAGTACAGGGAGCAGTAAGGGGAGTGTTACTGATCCCTGGGAGGGGATCTCAAGGAGCTCACAGTGTTCTGACCTTTCATTGTGTTCTGTGACTGAAGAAGGTTTCAGCAATGTGGGTTTGACACCAATGCTCAAGGATGAGGGGATAGAAGAAGGATCTCTGAATCATGAGTCTGAAGAGGTACTTCAGTTTTCCTCTTTATGTCATGGTTTTGTGGGTACATTCTATCAGTTAAACAATGCTCTAGTATTCAAAAATTTGAGGAAGATAACATTATTATCACTTTTGGAATTGTTAGTTCAGATGCTTTTATAGTCTGCATTAGATATATGTATGCATAATCTGTGGTTACCCCAACAGTCCCCCCTTTTTTCAAAAAAGGAAAGAAAAAAAAAATCCTTTAGCAAAAATTCAAATTTGTATCCGGATCACATTGTCAAATGAGTTATTTATAGCTGTTAGGGATTTATTACAATCAAGATGAATATGTAATTGAGTACCAGTACCCTAACAAGCCTTGGATCAGGACTAAAAAGTTGGCATTCCTATATACTTTTCGTATTTAAAGAATAAAAGAAAACTTAGATGCAATGAACTCCATGCTTATCTGCAGGATGATGTTGGGATAAATGATGAATTATACGAAAAACTGCAACTTGTCCTCATGGAAGCAGAGAATTTGAAACGTGAAGCTTACAATGAGTCTTGCAAGCGTCAGAAAGTTGAAAGAGATTTATATGAGGCTACACTAAAAGTAAGATTCTATTATAAATTTTTATAGTTTTAACTCTTCCATGTGTTATTTGTCGTATTTATTCGATCATAGCCACCCTGATCATTGACTAAATAAATGTGGAGTGCCAAGTTCCAGGCAGCATGGCAACCATGCATTGGAATTTGTGACACCAATGCCACAGGCTGCATTTTCATGTAATTGATCAATGCAGTCATCTAAGTGGAGATTCAAGAGAAAACAATATCAGGAAAACAATCTTTTCACTTCTTGCATCTCATCATACCAACTCTCTTCTGCAGGTCAAAGCAGCAGAGGATTCATACACTAAACAGATGAAACAGTGGGAAGAAATTGAGGACAGATTGGCAAGAGCAAGGATGGAAGTGGAGAAGCTCAAAAAGAACGAGATGATATGTTTGAAGAACTCCAAAAGGCTTGTGAGCAGAGAATGGCATTGGAACTCCAAATTAGTGACTCCGATCACACTGCCAATGATTTTGAAATGAAAGTACCAGCAAACCATCATCTCCTCAATTCACTCCGACTAGAGAATGAAAAGCTGCGAAAAGAGAGAGATATTGCAGTTAGAGAAGCTGAGAAGCTGCATCAAATGAAAACAGAGGCGGCTAATTGCACTCATGGGACAAAAAACTACTCAGAGTTCTCTTACATGGAGTTGAAACAAGCGACTCATGACTTTGATGATTCATTAAAGATTGGAGAAGGTGGATACGGAAGAGTGTATAAGGGTTTCCTTCGCCACACAACAGTGGCTATAAAGATGTTGAATCCTCAAAGCATGCAAGGACAGTCAGAATTTTATCAAGAGGTAAAATCTGTAGCAGATCAAGGCTCAGAAAGTTATTTAATTTACCTTTCATTTGATATTATGTTGCTTTGCATTTGCTTATAAACATGATGGTGACAGATTATAGTCATTTTTTGGATTCTTAATGCAAGTGCTTTGACATTGATATCAGATTTTTTTTTTTTTTTTTTCGTTGGATACTATTGCAGGTGGATGTTCTGAGTAGAGTGAGGCATCCAAATCTCGTCACCCTCATCGGAGCATGTCCGGAAGCCTGGGCTCTCATTTATGAGCTTCTTCCAAATGGAAGCCTGGAAGACCGCCTTATATGCAGAGACAAGACTGCACCTCTCTCTTGGCAGATCCGCACCCGCATTGCTGCAGAGGTCTGCTCAGCACTGATCTTCCTCCATTCCCATAAACCCCAGAGCGTGGTCCATGGTGATCTCAAACCAGCCAACATTCTCCTTGATACAAACTTCATTAGCAAGCTCGGGGATTTTGGCATCTGCCGCTTCCTTGTCCAGTCCAACACCTGCACCACACCCTACTGCCACACCAATCCCAAGGGCACCTTTGCCTACATGGACCCTGAGTTTCTTACCTCCGGGGAGCTCACGCCGCACTCTGATGTGTACTCCTTTGGCGTCATAATCCTACGCCTTTTGACAGGAAGGCCAGCGTTGGGTATTATCAATAAGGTGAGGGAGGCATTGGAGAAAGGATGCTTGGATGAGATACTTGATGCTTCCGCAGGGGGCTGGCCTCACGAGCAGGCCAAGCAGTTGGCTCAACTAGGTTTGAAATGCTGTGAGGCTAAAAGGAGGAAACGACCAGTTCTTGCCGGGGAGGCTTGGAGGGTGCTCGAGCGGATGATGATGAAGGCTGCCTCTTCCAAGGAGCTGTCTTGTTTAACATTTCGGTCGGCTTCAGAGGACAAACATTACGTCCCATCTTACTTTATCTGTCCATTATCTAAGGTTAGAATTGTTTGGTACTTACTTTTGCATGATTTTAGTCATTCACAATCTAGTCTTTCAGTTCTGCACTACTTGGTATCTTATGCATACTATCCCACAAGCGTAGTCCAAATATAATATGGTGTTGGCTTTCCTAGATCCTTCTCTCTTATTGTTGCTAGGGCTCCAGTTATTGTCACTGAAAGTTCTTCAAAATCCTTTCTCATTGCTTCCGACCATGTTGTTCTAGCTCCTTTCTAGTCCCAACAATTGACTAGAAAACCTGGATTTAATTTACTTGCCTAGTCTTGTTTCAATCTTCTTTTTGAGATAATGGTGGGGGTGAGCCACCTCAGATTTCATTTAGGCTATCCCATACCATATCAAGTGGTTCTCTGCCACTTCATTCTCAGTTGGTGTTCTTTCCAACACTCTCTCTGTTATCTTCATTTTTAGCTCCATTTTTCTTGTTTTAACATGTATATATCCACCTTATTATCTGTGTGTTATCATGTCCAACGTGTGTATGTTGCTTGCTCTATAAAATCGTAGGCATTATTGCTTTTTTTTTGTAAAATTTTCCATTTAGTTTCAATGGCATGTGTTTTGTTAGGTAGCTTCCCAAAGTATCACCCATTTTCGAATCCTTTGTGCCTAAATTATTAACTACTTCACTTTCTCAGGCAAAACTCCATGTTCACCTTTTATATTCTTGAATGACGTTGCAGGAGATCATGAAAGATCCCCACATAGCAGCAGATGGTATCACGTATGAAGGTGAGGCAATAAAGAAATGGCTTGATGGCGGTCACGATACGTCACCGCTGACTAACCTCAAGCTTGCTCGCTGTGAACACGTTCCCAATTATGCCCTTCGTTCTGCAATTGAGCAATGGTTGCAGCAGTGGAATGGTTAATTTTCCCTCTATTTCTGATTGCATTGCCCATCATACTTGACTGGTTAATTTGCACCCCCACTCCACATCAAAGAGGTCCAGAGCTCTTAGGTAACCCGCTTTTGCTGATATAGTTGGGGCTCACAGGCTTTTTCCCCCTCCATTGATGGCGAACAAGTTTTAGATTTTCAGCATTCATGTATTTGTATGTGCATGTAAATAGGGAGAGAGAGAGAGAGTTGCATGTTGTCTCTATATTAAAAAGATATAGGATGTGAATTTTTTTAGTGTTTCAAGTTAAAAAAATAGTTTTCCTTGTACGTCTCCATATGAACTGGAAGGAGATATTTAGCCACGATAGGTTCTTTTGCTGAAGAAAATGTCTTTTATTTTAGATATGTTGCATTCTTTCAACATAATAAAGTTTTCTTTTAACTAAGAATGGCAGGGCATAGAGAATTCATGGCAAAAGATATGCATCATGAAGATGGTGAAAAACTTTCATGAACAAAGAATTCTTTCATGCAATTCTTTCTGGTCATTATTGCTCCATGTAGCATTAGATGTGTTGACTAACTTTTCAATTTTAGATGATGAAAGTGTAAGGAATATTTAAGTAATTCAAAATTTTAAGAGTCTAATTAAAAGTAAATTCTATTCATTTAAGCAGTATAAATTTGTAAAATTT
Organism: Calamus simplicifolius; assembly: GCA_900491605.1. NCBI lineage: Eukaryota > Viridiplantae > Streptophyta > Magnoliopsida > Arecales > Arecaceae > Calamus > Calamus simplicifolius. The sequence goes on from UESW01004023.1 coordinate 1,104,053, forward strand.
TTAATAAATAAGAATTATTTTTTATCTGTTAATATATCTCTCTCCTTTCTTATGGAATATGGATGCATTATCTTATAAGCTAATATGATGGTGAAGAGGCACGACATCTTATTATCAACGCTTCAGATGATTACTGTAAGTATTTTCTAAGAAGTGATGTGATGCATTCTACATGAGATATCATAAAAGTGTTTATGAAGAGAAGCAAAGCAGCCTATGGAACTTATTTGATAAAAAGATGCATCTCAATGCATCCGAACATATAGAATAAATCCAATAGACTCAATTCTTGATGATTGGATAGATGAAATAAATGAATGCATTTAATCAGAGGATGTTCAAACATTCATAAATGTATACCGCTTTGTATCTATAAATAAGGGATTATATCATAAGTTCCATTAATACCGAAAGTAATCCAAAGATCAATCTAATACAATAGCGTAATTTACCTTTTTAAGATTAAGTCAATTTGGGTGTGTCCTTTGAGCATTCAAAAAGAGAGGATTGAATCCACTAATTTGATTCACATTTGAATTTGATTGGTTTTGTTCCACTTAATTCTCCTTCATTAGAGCTCACTTTGAGGAGAATGCACAGTGATTTATTAAATTTTAGGAATATACTGCCATTAGTATTTTAGGAGTAACCACTACCAATTGTTTGCATCTAAATAAGATGAATTTTACTATAAAGGGAGCGTCATTCATAGTGTGCCTTGAACCAAATTATATTATTCTTATTTATTTATTTATTTTAGTGAATACATAGAAATTTTATAAAGAAAGATACCATAATCTTTTCCAACACCATTGAAACCGAAGCACAACATGATCAGACTACCGAAATTAGTGACTTATCATTATTCCTTAAGGATAAATGGTTACTTCTTAAAGTTATTTTGCTAATCCCTGAATGTAAGGATTGATGCTCCTCTAGCTACCCCTAAATGTAAGGATTGATGCTTCTCTAGTTGCCCCTGGCACCTTGAGACACTCATGTTCTCTTGTAACTTCAGTGGTAATGCCTCTTTAGAAGCTGATAGATTTTATGATAAGATTTCTCACATTCAAACACAACTGTAATCTCAAAAATTTAAGTTGCCAGAAAATAAACTGATAATATATATCAAATTAAATAAAATAATTTTTTAAGTTTTTATTAAGCCAATTAATTTTATCTAAGCTAGTTAGCATTCCTTCCGCTTTAAAGATGCTTCTTCTTCGGAGAAGGAGCCAGAGAGTTGGCATTCCTTCCGCTTTGGGACTACAGTGTTTTTAGCACGCCCTATTCTTAAAGCACTCTTCTGAAGAAGGTTAATGCTTTAAGATTGGTGCTACCGGTCTTCTTCTCTGCTGATTACCGGTGATCCGGTCTCCGATTCTGTTCATCTTGGACAAGCTGATGGTTCACTCTCCGGCTCCTTCTTCGGTTGGGTCTGATGGGTCAACACATGCTGAAAGGCCTTGGCGGCATACCCCTCCTGCTCGTTTTGAATGGATTACTCCTCCATCTCCGGCGGAGGTTTCCGAACTTGAGCATTTGTTTTCGGACATTATTCAGATCCCTGCTCAATCCTTGAAAGTTGAAGCCAGTGGCTAGGTGAACAATTCGATCATTGCCTGGAGCCTATCTCGGTGGGTGCCGCCGGAGGCAATTATCTGGGAGTTTCACAGGGCTGGTATCGCCGGAGAAATTAAAGTTGTCTCTCTAGCTCATCGGCATTACTTCTTTCGTTTCTCTGATCCTCAAGCCAGGGATTTTATTTTGGGAAGGCCTTGGGTGGCGAATGGACAATTGATTGATGTCGCAGAGTGGCAATCTGAGTTCATCCCGACGGCCGATACCCTCCTCTTTGCCCTGATATGGATCCGACTTCCCTTGCTCCTGCTGGACTTCTGGACAGAGGAGATACTGTTCGCTGTTCTCTCGGTGGCAGGGGAGTATAGTTACTCGAATGATGGCACCAAGCTGAAGAATCGGGGGGGTTTTGCCCGAGCCTGTGTCCGCATCGATGTAGGCAAACCTCTTCGGCTGGGGACGAGAGTTCTTGGGAACAAAGCTCCCTTCTGGTGGTAATTCTCCTACGAGAATGTTGAAGGAATCTATGATTCCTGTGGAGCTCTACACTTTGACAGCAAGTGCATCTCAGTGCCGGAGCAAGCTCCCTCCTCGGACGGGCCCAAGTTCAGACTATGGATGGCGGCTATTCGGCGAAGGAGATCACCTCAACTTCTTTCATCGGACTCTAGGAAGGTAGATCAGGGGGAAGTGCGGTCGTCCTCTACTTCGAGGGAGGGGTGGCAAATCCCCAAGAAGTTTGTTCGAAGGCTGAGGAGCAAGCTCCCCCCTAATGGCCAGCATTCCTCTTCTGTGAAGATACTATCGGATCAAAGCAAGAGAGGTCCAACGCAAGCATGCCGATCCACTATTGATGTGCCGATTTCAGCAACTATTTCCCAGGCTGAAATTTAGTTGGCTGAATCAGTGCAGCCTAAGAACATAGACCTTAACCCCTTTTCTACTCTGGGTTTGGAGGGTGAGGCTATGTGCCCGAAGTCCCGCATAGACTCGACTCCAGGGCCATCGAAGAGGGCTCGACCTGTTGAGTCTAACACTCAGAGAGTGGCCTTCAAGTCCAACAAAGTAAAAGGCAAAGCTCCCCTCACTGCAAAAGGGAAGGAGACAACATCTTTCACTTTTTCAGCTTTGTTAGACTCAGTTTGGGGATCAGGTGGCTTGACTCATCGGGGAACTAAGAAACTCCGTAGCATGGCAGGGCTTAACCCCGGGGCTGCTTCTGGAATCCCCCAATAGGAGATGATGGTGGGATACACCCATGAGTCCACTGTCTATCAGCTGAAGCAGGCCATTCAGCAAGTTGATTCGGGGCGAGATGATGGTTTCTTCGTAGTCAGAGGAGTTCTATGGAAAGGAACCATTGGAGGGTTCCCCTCCAGTCAGCATTCCCTTTGATGCAAAGATGCCTGGGGATAGGATCGAGGTCCTCCCCACTCATGTATCAGGATGAAGATTCTTCTTTGGAATGTGAGAGGAGCCTTGAAACCTTCATTCCGCTCCTCTTTTGAGAGGCTTATGCAGTTACATAATTTTAACATTTGTGTTCTTCTGAAAACTCGATTGTCTAGGGTTAGTCTGGCTCATTTTCGGAGACTGATTTCCAGATCCTGGGTTTCTTATGCTGTTGAGTCTGTCGGTCTTTCTGGCAGCATCCTAGTGCTCTGGAGAAAAGACAAGATCAGAGTGGATGCCTTTCATTGTTGCGGTCAGCAAGTTGCTACTGTCATTTCCGAGAGAACCTCTGTCCCCTGACTCCTATCGGGTGTCTATGCCAGCACTGACTTCAGGGAACGCCGGGTGCTCTGGGATGAGATTCAATCTTTGCTTGCTCAGGGAATTCCCTCCCTTGTTGCAGGTGACTTCAATTGTATTGTGGGGGCCTATAAGAAGAAAGGAGATAGACAGGTTGCTGGATCTGCGGGCAGAGCTGAGTTTAGGTCTTTCATCTCTACTGCCGGCCTTTTGGATCTGAGGTTCCAGGGTTCCCAGTTTACTTGGTGCAACAACCGGCAGGGAACTGCCAGAGTTTGAAAAAGGCTGGATAGGGCCTTGGCCACTTCTAGTTGGCTTTAGATTTACCCTTCTGCCATTGTCACCCACTTGTCCCACATTGCTTCGGATCACTGCCCTCTTCTTATATCTACTGATGCGGGTTTGCAGTGGAGTCGGCTATTCAGATTTGAGAAGTTTTGGACTTCTTATTCTTCTGCTAGGGCTATTATTGCTGAGGTATGGCTTGTGCCTGTCAGAGGGAGTGCTATCTACAGACTATCGAGGCATCTTGTTCTTGCTAGACGCAGGCTATCCTGTTGGAATCGAAGGGAGGTTGGAGATATAGTGAGGTAAGTTGAGCAAGTCGAAGCTAGTATTGCTATGCTCCAGGCCAAAGAGGATCGAGAGGGATTTTTTGATGAGTTTGAACTGTCATCCCTTCGCTCTAGCCTATCGATCCATCATTCCCTTCTTTTGTAGCAGGAGACCTTTTGGAAGCAGAGGTCCCGGATCCAGTGGATTAAAGAAGGTGACGCTAACACCAGATTTTTTCATTAGGCCACACTCAAACGCTGAGTGGCGAACCGTATTAGGTGCATAGCTGATGATGAGGGTCATCTCTAGGAGGATGATCAGTTGATTAGGGATCAAATTCTTCATTTCTTTCAGACTAGATGGAGTGCTCTTACTGGTGATGAGCTCCCTATTTGCCCTGTTTTGACCCCTAATAGGGTCTCCAATACAGAGAATGATCTTCTTACTCAGCCCATTTCGGTGGAGGACATTCGGTTGGCTTTATGGGACCTGGGTGCGGATAAGGCCTCGGGACCTGACAGGTTCCCTCCTTTCTTCTTTTGCCATTATTGGGGTATTCTGGGTCTGGATGTTATTCAGGCCATCTAGCTTGTCTTTCAGTCGAAAGCCATTCCCACTAAGTGGAACCGAACTTTTGTAACCTTACTTCCTAAACGTCCGGATGCTACCACTCCCTTGCACTACTGGCCTATCAGACTCTACACTACCTTATATAAGGTTTGTGCGCATCTCTTGGTCTTCCGGATGCGATCGGTGATCCCTCGTCTTATTTCTCCAAAGCAAGTGGCTTTCCTTAGGGGCCGTAGCATCACTGATAATGCCCGGCTTGCTCAGTATTTCATGCATGATCTTCAGTGAGCCTCTGGTTGTCACTATCTCATGGCTGTTAAGCTAGACATGGAGAGAGCTTACGATAGACTAAGTTGGGCTTTCCTACGATGCACTCTCTATGAGTTTGGCTTTGAAGATCTCTTTATTGACTGGATCATGGCCTGTGTTTACTGCCCATCCTTTTTGCTCCTTATTAATGGGGAGCAGACTGATTATTTTTACTCCGAGGTCGGATTGAAGCAGGGATGTCCTCTTTCACCATTTCTGTTCATCCTCTCTGCTGATGCTCTATCGCGAGCACTATCTCTGGCACAGGAGGGTTCTTCTCTTATACCCTACGGTGCGGGGCCCTGAGGGCCATCTCTCTTCCACCTGCTATTTGCTGATGACTGCATCCTTCTGGGCAAGGCTTCAATAAGCAATGCTATCACTTTTGCCTCTATACTTCAATCTTATTGGCGTGCCTCTGGTTAGAAGGTTAACCTGAGCAAGTCCTTGATCTGCTTTAGCCCCTTGATGATGTCTTCTTTAAGGGGGCTATTATGTAAATCATGGGTATCTCGGTTACAGCAGACCAGCTTTCCTATTTTGGGATTCCTATTACGGGAAGATAGCCATGGAGCTCTGACTTCAGCGACCTAGAGAGGCATATCCGAGATTGTCTGGATGGATGGCAGGTCACTGGTCTTTCTATGATGGCGAGGATTACTCTATTACGATATGTGCTTTTGTCTCTTTCTCTCTATCTGTTATCTAATGTGGCTATTCTATTGACCTGTTTGAGGAAGATTGAGAGATATTTCAGAAACTTTTTTTGGGCCTCGATGCAGGATAGATGTGGTACTCACCTAGGGCTTGAGATATTGTCTGTCTATCGATTACTAAGGGAGGGTTGGGGATCCAGTCCCTTACTATTCGGAGGAAGGCTTTGATTGCTAGACAAGCCACATGGTTTCTCCTTGAACTGCACTATATGTGGAGCTCCTTCATGCATGCTAAGTATGGAGACTGGATTTCTTCTGTTGTTCTTTAGCCTACTCGTGGGTATCCCTTCTTCTGGAAAAAGGTCTGCCGACATGCTCCGGATGTTCTGAATAGCATTTCATGGATAATTAGGGATGGAGTCTCGGTAGATGTTATTCAGGATATATGGATTGCAGACCTCCCCTATCTCAGTGGCCTACCTTTATCAGTACTGCCATCCCTAATGGCATGAGAGTCTCTGATTTAATCATCAAAGACCATTCTGCTTGGCATACTCCTCTGCTATCCACATTCTTCGGGGATGACCTCTATCATCGCATTCTTTCCACTCCTCTCATTTTGGGTCATACCTTCGATTTCAGGGTTTGGAGGAGATCCTGTCTGCCGCGGGCTCCTATTAGGGATCTTTTGAGGATTTATAGGTCACAACCCCGGCAGCTATTCGATGTGGCATGGATCTGGCATATCCCTACTCACCCTAGGGTTTGGTTATTTGTTTGGAAGCTGGCTCGAAACTATCTTCCCACCTGTTCCCTTCTCTTGAGGCATGGCTTGAGCATCCAGCCCATTTGCCCGTTATGTGGCCTGGAGGAGGAGTCAGTTGGCCATGCTATTTTCACTTGCTTCAGAGCTAGACAGATATGATAGATTTTAGGTGACCGACCCTGGGATGTTGGTACTTCTTCCATCCAAATCTCCTTTCTGGGCTTGCTCAAGCGGGACTTGAAAAGGGGCAACAGCCAGAAGGTTACCTCAAGGGCTTACATTGCTAATCCGATTTGACTATCTCGAAACTAGTTGGTGTTCACCGACGAGGCGACTCCCTCCTACAGGATTGTTAGGAAAGCCTTCTCCTTAGTTGCAGAGTACACTATTCATCATACAACTCTTGATTCTGCCAGCCCTAGCTTCTGGAGTTCCCATGCTACCTTGGCAGTGCACCGATGTACGGTCTTTATTTTTTGGGAGCCTCCACCTCTATGGTTTATCAAAATCAATTTTGATGGGAGTATTCAGAGTAGATCTGCTAGTTTAGCTTTTATGATACGAGGGTCAAATGGTGAGTTGTTGGCTATTGGTAGGTTCGGCCTTCTTGATTCATCGATGCCCCAGCTGAGCTGTCTGCTGCTTGAATGGGTATTTCCTATGCCATCCATACTCTGGGCGCCCATTGTCTTATCATCGAGGGGGACTCCATTACTGTTATTCACTGGCTCCGTTAGGACCCCAGCGTTGGCTTGTCATCTAACCCTTTGATTATCGACATTCGATCCATTCTTCAGAGAGTTCAGAGAGCCCTAATTCGGTACATCTACAGGAAAGCCAACTCTGCAGCCGATTGGATCGCCGCTAGGGTTGCCGACCATACTGAATTTTGGAGTTGTAAGCAGGGAGATACATGCCCTCCTGTTTTGATTCAAATTTTGTATTCTGATATATTGGGCTCGACTCATCCTAAATTGATGTGATTGTACCAAAAAAAAAATGCTTCAACCTAAATAATGGCCATAGCATTTCCAGTATATTTTAAAAATATATTTAATAGATAATTTTACTTGGCCACACATCAAAAAAAATTATGATTTAAGTTGAGAAACTTTATTTTATATTTATATCTTAAAATATTTAAGCACTACAACATTTGCTATTCATAACTTTGGCCTTCGGCAACACTTTTTTAATTTTTTTTCCAATCATTTGTGAAGTATTTAAAAAAGTACCATATGTGTGTGCATTTATATGTGGTTTTAAAAATTATTTTCATGTGTGTGTGTTTATATATAATTTTAAAAAGTATTTTTATCATCTTAAAATTCTTTGAGTTCACCTTTGTTGTACAAATTCATATAATATCTTATATCATAAAATTGAAATTTTTTGAATTTAGTAAATTTTCATGTTCATGATTTTCTCCCCTCCATCATCTAATAACTTTTCGTTCTATTTTCTCGTATGCTATCATTTTTTATATATGCAAACCATGAAAAGCATTCTAAGACAAGATGGCTAGGTTGCATGCGCTAAATCAGAGTGAAGAATAAATATGCAGGACAAATGAAAATTCTATCCTAGGAAATTACTGATTACACCAACAAATTATCGAAATTTATAAGTCTCTTGCTGTGTGCGCTTTCATGACGAGAATTTTCATCGTAGGCAAAGAGGCGGGCAACTACTGGATTTATGATATTATTTGATACGCTTTTACCTCTAAATGATTGAGAAGAACATTTAGAGAAGAAGTTTGGCAAGTCATTTAAAAGCATGATCTTTTTGTTAGAAAAAAAGTTTTAAATAAAAAAAAAAAGGGAGAACGCCCGCGAGCAACGCTCGCGAACGTTCCTTCTTTGACACGGACGTTCCTTTTTTGACTTTGCGTGAACGTTAGAAGGCCAACGTTTCAAAAACGGCCCAAAATTAAATTTGTAAGTCGTTTTTGATGTAATTTAAGGCTAACGGCCATTAGGCCTTTATGACCATTATGGGCCGAGCCGTTAGAGTTTTTATGGGCCGAGCCTATAAATAGGCTTAGGAATTCATATTGATAGAAGAAATCAATAATAATTTGGAGTAGCCTATGATTTGTTTTATCTCATTTTATTTTTATATATTTTATTGATCTTTTTGGGCATCTGAAGGAAATCGTTGGGTTTGCACCTCCACACGATCATGCTCGTAGTAGAAGGATCGGGTCGAGCCGGGTCATTGTACCTTGGGGACAGATTGCCAACAACCTGCATGAAGGGGCGAAAATCTGATCCTTAGGGCAGTGTCTAACACGCCTCGGTCCTGGTTTGATCCTATTAATCTTTTAGTTTTACTTTATTTGTATATTTAAATTTCTATAACATATTTCTAGCAATTTCTAGAAAGGGATTTTTTTGTAAGATCAAAACTATTTTTCCAACAGCTAAGGATCAGATTTTTCCTTCTTCTCTAGAGATTGCTAGATTTTCATTCCATTTACTCATTCTGCTTTTGCATGAGTTTGCTCAACATATAAATTTTTTATGCCACTCTGAAATGCATGTGCATTAATGGTGCAAATGTTGCTATGCTAAATTATGATCATCCATTGGGCCCAAGATTTAAAGGGAAAAGATTATGGTTTGAATACTTATTATTTTTCTTGGGCAAAATATTAATATTGCTGCAATGCTTTAAATTATATTTCATAAGTTGATCTTTTTACCGTTGGAATGGATTGTTGTGCTATGTTGCTTTAAAAGAGTTAGTTGATACACGCTATTTTTCTTCCTTACTAATTTTTGTTAAATATATGGTAAAAATAATACTCAGTTTATCTTCACCATCAGATGGTTAAGTGCTCATGCACATACATGGACAGAAATTGGTGTAACAAATCTTGGTTATTAAATAGATTTGGCAATTATGGTCATGTACTTAGATTATAATAAAAGCGACTGTCCAGCTATCTCTGCAATTTGCTATGCAATTGTTTTAGTACAAACAATCATTATTTGGTTTATCTGCTTCATTTGTAGCTTCATTTGTAGTATCAGATTTTAATATATTTTGATATGCCTCGAACGATATATGGTGAGCATAAAATATACTAAACTGATAAATAAGACATAACAAAAATAATAACATATGACATTGTTGTCTTATTCTAAATGTTAGACACTGTTGAGCTTCATTTGTCTTCTGACTGGTTAGAGGTTGAAGCTTGGATCTTGGTGTGGATGCATATGGTTTGTTTAACATGTCAGAGGCTTCTTTTTATTCACCGAACATTCACATGTTTAATTATATGTATATAAATACATACGCAATTATACATGTATGCATATAGGTACACAGACGTGTGTAAATCAGGTGCGGCTTGTCACATCTTAGTGTCCAAGTACATATGTAATATGTATACTTATTCTCTCCTCAAGTTAGTGTAGTAACTAACAAAGCTAACAAATATAAAGCTGAAGTGCTAATCAAAAAGTGAATTACTTTGTTCACTGGATAGATGGACAAGGGGTGAAGTCATCAAACAGGTGGTTAACCATTCAGCATGAAAATAAAGCCTTGTTAAAAAACACACATGCTTGCACTTGTGAACATGATATATGCGTGCTTGTATATAGATATATTTTTATATCATTTTATTATTTAACTTTCAAGTGCAGCTACTAGTATATATATATTTGCATTCTTACATAAATGCAAAAGTTTTTCTGTTCCAGATAAGTGTTTTTCGGTATAGTGATCAATATTTAATATCTCCTTGTTGTGTTGAAGTTGCTAGACAAAAGTGACAGCATTGGGCAAATACTTATTGCTTACCTACTATTGTGAATCTTTTATGTTACCAAATGGCAAAGAATGGATGAACTTGGATGCTGTTATAAGGTATGTCATATAAATGCTCTATTTTGAGTCTCTTGAAATCTATTGCCATGAGATTTAATAAAAGTTTTTATAATTTACTCATGACAGTTGGAATATCCAACTTATTGTTTACCTTATATTTGGATATTCAATTCTAATATATCTTTGCCTGATTCTCTTATTTGAGGTCTAGTCCTAAAATAATATTATCTCTTTGGAATTTGCCGAGAAGATTTTGGCAGACTAATTAACCAAGGAGTTATCTAGGAATGGAGTCCTAGATTCATCGAGGGGGATGTGGCTTAAGCCCATTATTTGGTCGCCAGCGGTGGATACCCAACCTCTGTGATTGGAGATCCCATGAATGAGGTTCAATGTGGTAGAAACGAAGCTGATTGAGTGATCATGTTAGAGCACAAATTTTTGAAAAATTTTTCATCCCATCCCTATGATGAGTGCTCTTATAAAGTGACAAAGTAAATTTGTGTAAGGTTGAGTTATACTCTTAATGGATCCGAGGTAGGTTATCTGCAGGGTATTGTCACAAATACCCTTGGAGGATTCACCTATATGAGAATCGTCATATTAGGCCGTGACTAAAGGTTTGGGCTAATCTTAAAGAATTCTCATGAAAAATCAAGGTATTAAGCGCAAGGCCTTTAATATGCGCTAACCGCTTAAACCCAATTGATCCATACTGTGTGTGTGATTAGTAGAAGTCTGAGTCAAAGGACCTAGTTCAAGGTCTAATCCACTATAGTTCCTTCAGATGTATACAATCAACACTAAGTGAGGTTCAAGTCTATTGGACACCTCACCTATTGCGCAGTATAAGATGCCCTAAAATTTTTGTTATATTTATTTTATTTTATTTTTTTTATTTTAAACTTTTGTGGGAGATTGTTAGAAAAAAAAGTTTTAAATAAAAAAAAGGGGAGAATGGACGTTCCTTTTTTGACGCGGACGTTCCTTCTTTGATGCAACGTTCCATTGGAACGTTGAGTGAACGTTGGAAGGCCACGTTTCAAAAACGGCCCAAATAATTAAATTTGTAAGCCGTTTTTGATGTAATTTAAGGCTAACGGCCATTAGGCCTTTATGGCCATTATGGGCCGAGTCGTTAGAGTTTTTATAGGCCGAGCCTATAAATAGGCTTAGGAATTCATATTGATAGAAGAAATCAATAATAATTTGGAGTAGCCTATTTGTTTTATCTCATTTTATTTTATATATTTTATCGTTGGGTTTGCACCTCCATACGATCATGCTCGTAGTAGGAGGATCGGGTCGAGCCGGGTCGTTGTACCTTGGAGACAGATCGCCAACAACCTGCATGAAGGGGCGAAAATCTGATCCTTAGGGCAGTGTATAACACGCCTCGGTCCTAGTTTGATCCTATTAATCTTTTGATTTTACTTTATTTGTATATTTAAATTTCTATAATATATTTCTAGCAATTTTATAAAGTAATTTTTTGTAAGGTCAAAATTATTTTTCAACACTTTTTACCAAAAGTAATCTTCTTCAATTTTATTTTTAATCTTGCTGTTAATTTGGCTCCTGTCGTCTGTTCCTTTTGCTGTTGGTTTGACTCTTTTTTTAAAATATATATATATATTTGCAGTTAGCCGATGCAGATCAACGACTAGTTAGATCGATGCAGTGATGGCACAAACTAGTCTTTGTTCAGTAAACGATATATTTGTCTGCAGTGATGGCAGCAAGTTGATTCTGTAACGTTTTTCAA